>CABHPQ010193388.1:16471-39113 GCA_902168405.1 Peromyscus aztecus | reverse complement strand
GAAGGAAGGAAGGAAGGAAGGAAGGAAGGAAGGAAGGAAAGAAATCCCATCTCTTTCTTTCTCCCACATGAGACACTCAACTAGAACTAAACCAGAATATCATTGACAGAAATGAAAATGAAAAATTATTACAACTGTTTCAAATATTAAAAGCTCCTATTTTTTATTTTTTTATTGATTCCTTTTCTTTGGATACATTATGAGTATGAAAGGTAATGTGTACACTTTATTATACATCATTTAAAAATTATCTGAACAGTCTGAAATTTCTTGGTCATTCTAGCTGTCATGTGGTTAAAGAAATGGATGCTGCAGCAACCTTCCCTTGACTCCCTTTGAATCTGTATAGCAGATGCATTATTTAATGGAAGACTTTTCTGGCTGAAGTTCTTTGTGATTGTGACCAAAAATGGTGATACCCAGTCACCATGTGATAGAGTAGTGCTTTCAGCTATGGCTGGGGTGTTGTACACCTTTCCACAAGGTCCAGGTGTAGATTCCATATTTGATGTTGCGTAACTTAGTAGACTACGCACTTTTGGGTAGAGGGGTATTATACATGAGAGAGATCCCCAAAAGGCTGTGAAAACACTATGCTGGAAAAGAATCCCTTGCTTATTGTTCCTAAAAAAGAGCATAACAAATTCTATAAATCATATTTTAAAACTTCTACTTGAAAACAATGAAAATGTTCCTCATTTAACTCTATCTAGTGATCAAGCCAGCGTTTATTTGAAGCGTCCTTAGACCTGTGAATCTGCATCTTCCTTCAGAAGTTCATATAAGGTTTTAGCTGGTTGGTTAACACAGATGTATATACACTCATAGTTAAGTCATAATCATATATGAATATGGAAAGAAATGCCTAAAGATCTCCTGATCCATGCCTGCGCTCTGAAGACAGGGGATGAGAGATGGAAGCAGGAGTTTCTTTCTTCAAAGGTCAACAGACTTTCTTGGCTTTGATGATGAAGTGCAGGGTAGTTTGTTAATATAAACCTGCCAGTGTTTGAAATGCTTCAAATGTTGCGAATACTGCAAACGCTTATGTCAATAGTTAGAAAAATATATAACCTTCTTCCCTCTTACCAGTAGTTGTGGGGTCTACCAGCTCTGCTCTCTGGAATAACTAACGGACTCTAGTTTGCATTGGGTGTGGAGGAGAGAACAAGGAAGTATCTAGGGGGTGGGATCAACACCATCGTTGTTGCAGATTTTTTATCCCTATCCCTGTTCTATGTGTTTTGTATGCTAGACACATCATGGACTTCAAATAAGAATTGCCATAAATGTTAACTATAAAAGTTCATATTTCTAGTTTTTTTATTGATGTTTGGTGAAACAAAACCTAAAAGACTGGGTAGGGTATATTAATAAGTATCACCGTAAGCAGAAGAAATGGGGGGAGGGAGAGGGTTGAAGTCCATGTCCATGGAGGACCTTGGACCTGACAAAGAAAAGTCAGAATGTCTGTAGTTCCTTCCCTCTTCCTTCACTTTGGATGACCCTGTCAAGTGCAGCCAGTGTGAGTGGATCAATTCAGCCACCGCCCCATCTTCAGACAAAGAAGTCCCTCCATTTAATTCTGATTTTTCTGTAACTATTTCTGTTTCTGTGCTTGTCTTCTCTCTGTTCAGGTCAAAACAACATCAGTGGTTTTTAAGATGTCAAATGGATATTTTTCTCTCCCTCATCTATATGCAAAACACAGAAAATGAGAAACAAGAAACCGCTCATGTTCTTAGGAAGAACAGAGTTTAAAAATCTGTGTCAAGATCCAGTTAAATTCAGTCATAGTTAATGTGCCAAATTTCAAATGGAAATTTGGTCCTGTGCATTTTAAATCATGTAACAACTATTGATTCTAAAACAGGCATGTCACAGTGTGCATGATAGATAGAATTAAAGCTCATTTACATAAATTGTTACAGATTACAGTGCAAACACTGTTCCTCAGAGGAATTGTTAAGATCATCTAACTCAACTCACTCATTTTTCAAATGAGAAAAACTAAAGGAAGAATCTACTCAAAATTTTGTTTGTTTTTCTTTTAATCCAGAACCATGGATATGATAACAAAGACGGTTATAATGCTGACATAGAGTTAGTCCGGCTGGTAACAACCACAGATCTGAGTGCTCTATGTGCCCCACCCAACCATGGCCCTGCAACCTTCCCTAGTTCCTGCATCTGTCAACATCAAGTAGCTAGGGAGTTAATGATTAATGTAAGAGACCTCCAAAATCCAGGCTCCCGCCCTGAGAAATATGTCCTTTGGGTCTTGGTGTTGTCTACCAAGAGTGAAAACTCTTTTAGTCTAGTGGTATGAACCCTGTTGCCATCAGGTCTGAAAGTTCAAATTTCTGGTTCTACAGGACGTTGTTGGCGGGTCCAGCATCCACCCTCCATCCTCCCACTTTTGGGGGGGACTCTCACCCTCAAGCAGTTAACTGCCTGCACTTTCCATTGTTGCTAGTGTGCTGGGTAAAACTTCAATCCATCCTCAGCCACATGATAACGCTTTAGTAGACTTCAGGTCCTCCATGCTTGTACACCATAGCCACAGTTACCACAGGGCAAACATGTGAGAGACCACTGGGCTGTCTGAGAGGCCAGTGCTCTGTTGTTCCCCTCTCCCTGCATCACACTGAAACTTGTAGCTCCCTTGCTGACCACAAAAGAGCCAGTCTTAAAGTGTGCAGTGTTCACTGTGGAAAAAAAAAAAAAGATACTAAGCTACTCAGTCAAAACAAACTAGAAACTCTGGGCCCTGGCTGGCATGGCTGAGTCTACAGATGAATCCATCTCAAAGTCCTTCCTATATCTATGCATTCCAAGTACCTGGACTTGAAAACACTTGCTAAAGCATGTTTGTTTAAACTTTTACTCAAAACCCCAAGGGATCTAATTCATACTGTTCTTCAGGAGTTCTGGCAGTACTGCCTGTAGTTATTGGTACCTCTGAGTACAAGTTTTCAAAATATGTGCCTAACAGCACAAGTTCAAAGAAAAGGTAATAGTCGTGGTCCTAAGGAAGAGCTATTCAGTAAACAAAGTTAAAACAGAGAGATTGGAATCATTAACAGAGGATTGATGCTGTACTCAAAACATAATTTTCATTGTTTTAATTGCTACCCAGTCCGTTAAGGATGTGTTCGGTAGGGCAATGTTCCTATGCAGATCCATTGACTTGTGCTTGTTATCTGGGAAGAGCTTTGAACCAGAAAACAACGTCCATTCAGAAATTACAGAGAAACTCATGTGCACCAGCTGCTCCAGGAAAAAAGGTGGAATATGATTCCAGTTGCCAGATTTAGTAAATAGAAATATAGGACATTTTGTGTGTGTGTGTGTGTGTGTGTGTGTGTGTGTGTGTGTGTGTGTGTGTGTGTATGAATTTAAAATGAATATCAAATGATGTCTTAGTGTAAGAATATCCCAAAGATTGCTTGGGAAATACTTAATAACAAAATGAGTTTTATTGTTATCTGAGATTCAAATTTATCTGAGTGTTAATTTTATCTGACAATCCTGTATGAGGACAAAAAGGGAAGAGAAGGGATTTTATAGTCCTTACAGTGCTGAGTGGCTTCATGTTCTTTGGACAAAGCGAACAGCTAAGGCAGGCTCATGAGATAACTGCAGGCTTTTGAACATGCTTCAAATAGGCCTCTCCGCTGTCAACTCTCAAGCCTTGAGTGGTGCTCCCCATTGTCCAAGGATGTTCACACTTCTTTTTTTTTTTTTTTTTTTCTGAGACAGGGTTTCTCTGTGTAGTTTTGCGCCTTTCCTGGAGCTCACTTGGTAGCCCAGGCTGGCCTCGAACTCACAGAGATCCGCCTGGCTCTGCCTCCCGAGTGCTGTGATTAAAGGCGTGCGCCACCAACGCCCGGCCACACTTCTTTTATTTAATTAATTTTTATGGATTATTTAGGACTCTCACATCATGTACCCCGATTGTGCTCACCTCCCAGCCTGCCCATGTCCACTCCCTCCCCTCCCCGAGCAAGTCCATTTTCTGTTGGCCATATGTTCACTGAAGCAAGACCAAATTCCTAGTGGCCATCCCCACAAGGGAGGATGAGTCTTTCTCCACCTTCATCTGCACTAGAAGCCATCAGCTGAGGAAAGTCTTGTGGTGGCTGAGAGCAGGGAGGGACTAGCTCTCCGGCATCCATGCCACCACCGGAACCGCCGCCGCCGTGTGTGTTCACACTTCTTTAGCTGCCTTGTTTCCAGCCTAGAAGCTCTATCCCGTTCACCAACCCCTACAGCCTACCCTCTGCCCCCAAGAATAAAGCAGGTGGGCCTTCTTCACACCACACAGCAGCAAAGTCCAGCCTTAGTCTAAAATGCAAGTAAGATAGTTTTCTCCCTGAAATTTCTTGAGAGGAGTCATCTGTGCCCAGTATACCTTGCTCACTGGGAGCACAGTGAAGCATCTGCTTGCTGAGTTTGGCATAGAAAGTAGTGGCTTTCTCCAGTGCAAATGTCTAGACTGCCACAGCACAGCTACATTCATTCCCAAGGACCCATAGGGCTCCAAGCATTATGGAATATGTTCTCAGAAGTCATACTTGCTCATCTGCATACTGTGATTTTTTTTTTTTTTTGCAACCCACTTGGATATCTTGCATTTACTTTATCTGGATGTCTACTTGAAATTTCAGTTTCACATTCTGTTATATAGGTTTCTTTTCTGGGAAAATTCTCACAACTTTTAATATAGCATGACTAAAGTAAAACCTGGAGGAGGAAGTGAACCACTTTCCTGAGAGGACTGTCTCAGGCATGGGCTCAACCCTTGAATATTTATTAACAACACTTTCCCCCGTTTAAAAATGCAAGGAGTGTTAGGGGTCTGGATTGTTAGAGGATTCTGGATGAACCACAATTCTCAAAAAATACCCAAGAAAATGATTGCGTGAATTAACAGCTTTTTTTGTATTCTCTTTTCCCAGCTAACTTGTTTCATCAACAACTTTGCTTCTGTGGCTTATGGGCTTTGGTGAAGACCACGTAAGACCACAGTGTTTTCATGTATGGTAGGAAGAAATTGGACATAACTGATCATCAACTCATAAGAAGGAATGTATAGGTGCTGCAATGACTTTTTATTCAAGCCTAATTTCAAGAGTTAAAAGAACTCTTGAGTAGAGTATAATGACAAAACAAAAGGGTAAAGAGATTTGTATGGTAGATTAATAAGGAAAATATTATAAAATTAAGTGATCCTGCTTGGGGATAAAAGAGAAAGATTTCCAACAGTGATACAAGCCGTACACAGGAAGTAGATCCACTAGATAGATAGAGAAGTTGGTGGCTCTCCCATAGCTGGCCCAGGTTTGATACCCTTTACTCCATGGGTTGTAGAATGGAGTCTCTAGAGAAGGCTGCCACCAAGCAGTCCTACAGGATGGAATCAGGAGAATAAGCCCCCAGGATGCCAGCTCAAGGAGTAAAATACCTCAGCCCTTGCTAACCAAACAGCTCGTGAAGCAGTTCTTTGCTTTCTTCTATCTATTCCAAGTGCATCCTTCGAGAGGAGAAACCGGAAATAAAATATTCTCCGACCAATTCACACTGCAAATGACCGCGACTTTCTGGTGACGTGTGTGTGCATGGCTGGTCTAACATGATTCCTTAACTATGCCCCTCGACAGATTAAGATACAAGGGGAAACAGCTCTAGGAGTTTGTTACTCACTGTTCTCATAATGAACTGCATGAGAGACAGGTTTTTCTTTGGACACACTCAGTGTGAATATATACTTACACAGCATGACTAAGCCCCTGGATTTACAACAGGGAAGAAATCAGCTCTCCAGCCCTCCCTTAAATTCCCTGGACTTTTTCAGAAGGCCACTGGAGTCAAACCGCCAAGGGCTTGCCATACAGCTAGAGTCTGAATTCCTTCAAGGGACATCATCCTCTAGCCAGTATTTTTCCTTCATTTCAGTTGGGTCTGTTCTACCCAAAAGACCAAGCTGAATTTTCTGCAAGTTCTGAGCTGGCAAATTACACAGCAAAGTGCTTCCACTCTCCACGCCTCTGCTCCACAGATGTGACTAACCAACTGCGCTGGTTCCTGCAAACTGTAAAATACGGTAGAGTTCCTCTGGGAACAGATTCTCTGTTGGCCAAAGGAAATCAGCTTCTGCTTCCTCCCCTACTTAACACAGGCCTTTAAACCCCTTAGTAATACAGACTACAAAGGCTTTGTCAGGGTCTCTTGCAATAAACCATTCCCACACAGTAATAACTACCCCCAGTAATTAGCCTTCTCCCAGCATTGCTAATAAACCAGCCTTCTCTAGCTGTTCCTGTTCATCTTGTGACATCCCTGAACTCAGTAGTCATAAATAATTAACACCTATCCTTCAGAAAGGTCACGCTGCTTACTATAAATACTCTACAAAACAATGTGTCTTCTTACAGGCTTAGGGCTTACAACCTAAGCCAGTGTTGGTCGACTTGCCTAATGAGATTGGGGTTCAACTGGGGTAGGGAGTATATAAAATATGAGGGTGTCATTGAGTGCTTGTCTTTTGCTTTAATACTAATCAAATAATATTCCTTGCATAAAAGTGGTGAATTTTAAAACTGTCTAAGGCATTTAAAATGAAAACTTTGTCACGCACAATGTGCAACAGGTTAGCTGGGGGAAGAATGCGGAGGACGGCGTGACAGTAAACTTCATCCTTCATTTTTCTGTTCGCAAATATAAACCATTCCAGAACCAAATGTTAGCAAGACACTGTGTGCAGGTGTTTTGTATAGGTTGTTCCTAAACTGTAGAAATTGTACAGAGGAAAGACAACAGGTCACCATGCATGTTAACCCTGGATCTAAAACTGGTAGGACTAAGGTGGATGAAACATACATCTGGTCCACCTTAAACCAAGTAATCTTATAATCTTGCAACATTCTTACTGTGTATCTTAATTTACTCAAGCGTATAATCATAATGCTACACAATCTAAACACTTTGATCTGGGTAATTTTAAGGAGTTTTCATAAATAAAAAAAAGCAATAGGGCTAGAGCCCTACCTGTTCACTTGATCTAAGCTATTTTGGCAAGTAGTTGGTTTTCTGTCCTGTGTATTGGGCTATGGAAGTTTCGTCAGTTTCAAAGGTGCCTTTTCTACTACTTTCGATCACCTTCCCAGTTCCCAAAGCTCCCATGTTCAAAGCCTCATTCTCTCCAGGCTTATCCGGTGGAATCAGCAGATAGGAAAGAATGTTCTGAGATAGGGCTTATGGCCAAGGGATTCCAAAATGCCATTGGTTTGCTTTCTTTCCAGAGGACATGTGAACCTGGACAATCATAAAAGACCCAGGTCAAACATCCTTCTCTCCGCTCTTGTTATGTGAACAACCACCTCCTTTGTAAGTAGGTGATTATTCACAGGTCTGCTCTTATAAAGTGGCTGAGATCTGAGTCCCATTTTTTTTATTTTTTTCCCAAAGATTTATTTATTTATTTATTATGTATACATAAGAGGGTGCCAGATCTCATTACAGATGGTTGTGAGCCACCATGTGGGTGCTGGGAATTGAACTCAGGACCTCTGGAAGAGCAGTCAGGCTCTTAACCGCTGAGCCATCTCTCCAGCCCCTGAGTCCCATTTATACAGCACTGTATTTTGTTTTTCTCCTGGGGCTGAATAGAATTATTTAATTGCAAAATGTTCCAAGCCTTTAAACAAAGAATGGTTGTAGTTTAAAAGGTACGAAAGCAGCAGCATCTAAAACACATGGCAAGGGTTATGAAAACACTCACTGAGCAAAGCTTATCTCAGGAGGAAGAGAAAGAGTGCAGCCTAAGCAGAACGAGTTTTCTAAAATTGGACCTCTTTGCCCTGGGTGACGGGTAATTAGGAGAATAAACACAGCCGCCCTCCGCTATTGGAGACGCCTTGTTTGTATGTGTGATTGTGTAGAAGCTTCCTGTAAAGGTCAAAGATTACAGATCACTGCTTTTTATATTTCAAATCAAACTCATACTTTGGCGTTTCAAAAGGTTCAGTGGAATCCAAAAAGCCAAATAAGAGGCAGGAAGAGAGAAAGAAGGAAGCCAGAAGCACACCTGTGTTTCTGGGGGAGCGTCTCAGAAGGAGAAGCAGCCTGTGTTTCTGGGGGAGCACCTCAGAAGGAGAAGCAGCCTGTGTTTCTGGGGGAGCGTCTCGGAAGGTTTTTTTTTTTTTTTTTTTTCTGAAACCTCTTCGACTACAGAGAAGGTGGGGCCAGCCTGAGCATAGCGTGCCATTCTTGAAGGGTCCTGGGAGGTGACTCATTTGTTTTATCATTTCTCGTGAAATCGAGAGGTAGTGGCCATCACTGGAGGGCAAAGTGTGACTTGGTGACTGATCTCGTTACTGAACAGAGAAAAGCAATCACACGCAAGGATCAGAAACTCCCCACTCCTCTAGAAGCCCAACAGCTTTGTAGAAAAGTCATTTCCACCCAAGACGACAGGTGTCAAGTGAAAACATAGCCAAGAAGAAAAGAATAGACATCTTTTTATAAAAATGTAACACTAGTAATGAACAATCAGGATTTTTCCCCCTCACAGCAGAACTGATCATTCTTTTGTATTTTTAAAGTTCTCTCCTTTTCTAAATGTCTCACTCCACTTTTAACTGTCCAAAGATCCCCTTGTGGTTTACTTCGTCTCAAATAGATACACTTTTAAGAGAGCGATAAGACAAAAGTGTCAGATGTCGTCCATCCCAGAGATTGCTGAGGTTCAGGAAATAATACCTCAAGTGTATCGATAAGGCATGCTGAAGACTTTGGGGTAAGGAAAATGGGACAATGTCAGAACCTAGGTCTGTAACCTCCTGCCCTCTTGTCCTCAACCTTCTCCCCACCACCCCTGCCACAGCCCCCTAGGGCAGCCTTTTCTGTCATGTTCTCATCTGCTAAAGGATCCACAAGTCACTGCCATTGTCTTGAGTCCCCTCTGCAGGAATTTCCTCAATGTAGATGACAAATTGCATCACAAAAAAAAAAAAAAAAAAAAAGGATGGAAGATATATCATTCCCAGGCAGGCTCTGTCACAGACTGTCACCTAGTCTTCTGAGGGATGCTCAGACACAACTTGTCTCCACTGGCTGTTCCTGGCACCGTGCATGCTTCATCTCAACCTTCTCGGGAAGCTCTGAGCTCCTATTTCTTTCTGTAGTTCAGATGCTTAACTGTAACCATGAGCCATTCTTCATTTTTCATGTTCTGTGGGACTTCAGTGCATGTGTGGAATTCAAATCGTTTTTCTTTTTCTTTTTCTTTTCTTTCTTTTTTTTCCAGGTCAGTCTGTCTATTGTCAGTTTATTTAGGCTCCTTTATTAAAACATCAGTAGGGTGGGGAGGAGGCTTCCCTCTTCATCAGACAACAGTGAGCTAAAAAAAAAAAAAAAAAAAAAAAAAAGAAAAGTAGGAAGTGATCACACACTAAGGAAACAATGGAGAAGTCAGGTCCCCTCTCTCCTGGATCTGTGGGGAAAGAATTTAGGCTGAGGTGATCGTCACAGATAGGCGCGAATGTTGTGCCTTGTGCACCCGGGAAAGAAGGAGGACAGCTTTTTGTGGGTCATTTGCTGGGGTAAGATGAATAAAGGTACGGCACTAAATATGTTCTGAGCATATCTAATTTGTCCTTAAAACAACAAGGTAAATTGATTCTTACTCCAGTACTAGAGATGAGAAGGTAAACATGTCAAGTTCAGGGGCAAACAGAGACAAACTGTCAGAACCCAAGCAGAGAGACCCCAATGCACGTTGGCTGCCTGCATGCTTCTGAGGCACTGTTCCCTTTGTGAGTAATAATCAAAATCTTGGCATCACTTCCGTGCATTAAGCAGGAGATTTACAGTCTCAGCTTACCCTCATTCACTGTGCTGGGAAGATGCTTAATCTTCAGCTTATTACTCAGGTAAGGAAAATGAGTCTCAGGGAGTTCTTAAAATCACTCATGCAGGAAGTAATTCAGCCATGACCAGAACCCGAAGCCAGAGCCTTCGAGTCCTCTGCAGTTCTGTTTTTCCTCTCATCTCTGGGGACTGCTCCCCTCCCCTCCTTATGATCTGTGAGAAAACTATAGATCCCATCAACTCTCACCCCCATCCGGAGCCAGAGCTTTTAGCCCAGCAGCCTCACGGCTTTCTTCTCTCTAGAAAAGATTTTGCCTTTTAGCACTCAAGCCCTTGAATCTTTCATCAGTCATTCGCACTTCCAGGTAACACCGGATCTGAGGTGGCATTTCGGTGTGGTTTTAAAGAAGACTTTATTTTTCGAAGGAATTTTAGGCTTCCCAGAACCCGGAAGATGATAGTGAGGTGCATGCGTAGCCTCTCTGTTGTCAACATCCCCACCAGACTGATAAATATACTACGCCTGATGAGTTTACATTGTCATGTCCATAACATTCAGCTGCTTAGAGCATCTTGGGGTTCACATTTGACATTATATATTGTCTGCTTTTGGACAGCACCATTATAACCACAGAACGGTTCCACTGCACTAAAAATCCTTTGTATTCTTCTTATTCAAGTCACTCACCCATCGGCTGTTGATCTTTTTCCCTGTGAAAGGAGTTTATGTGAAACAAAAATTAAACCTGCAAGCTAGATGCCCAATGTGGTAAGTCTGCAACTAGGTAGACTCATGAGGATCACTTGAGGCCTCCTTGGAGGCCAGTTCAGGCAATATAGCAGATTCCATCTCACAATAACTTAATTAACTACTTAACTAATTTAAAAATACAAGATGGAGAGAGTAAGAGGAGAGAAGGGCATTTAGTACTTAAGTATGAAGGGTGATATAGATGGAGGAGCAGAAGACCTAGAGAGAAACCCCATCAGCTTTATAAATGAGTTAAAGGCACATCTCTCTCTGTCCCATCCATCCCTACATCTGGCTGAAGGTATAACACGGTGTCTTCAAACTGTGTTTTAAGAATGACAACCTATATTAAAAGAAAAGCTCACATCAACACACAGCATATTAAAGTGCAAACATAGCTGAAGTAAATGTAGGTTTAGTTATTTTAATGAATTTCTGAGCTGGTTAGAAACAAGAGGAAAGAAGAAACTGGATTTCCCTCTTCCCTGTACTAAAATGCATGTCCTGTTCAGTGATATGTGAGAGCTGGAAGAGCCCAGTTGGCCCGGGGTATGTGTGCAGAGTTCTTTGTGTTTTTAAAATTGTCTACCTACCTCTGAGTTCTGTGACATGTTGTTGGCTTGAAATTGAACCTGAGGGAAGCACCTAGACATTGGAAACTGGCAGATACCATAAATCAGGACTTTTCTTTGTTTTTGTTGAGAGCCAATTTCTCAGCTGCCGTTGTTGATAGGGAGAGCATAAAGCACAAACTAGAAGATAATGTATTTTCTTCCTCTTGTTAATTGTTAGAGATTGTTTGGATTTCTTCTAAGACAAGATCTGATGTAGCCATTGCTAGCCTAAAACTTGGCTATGTGGCTGAGAATTACCCAGAATGCCTTACTCTCCTACCTTCACCCCCCTAGTGCAGGGATTATAGGCATGCTCCACTTTGTCTGGTTTTTAGATCATTTTTTAAAAGATGCATTATACCAAGATATATTATATCAAAAAGGTGTAATTATTTTTTTTTAGGCAGGGTCTTATTATGTAGCCCTGACTGGCCTAGAACTCACTATGCAAACCAGGCTGGCCTCAAACTCACAAAGATCCACCTGCCTCTACCTCTTAAGTGGTTGGATTAAAAGAGTGTGCCACCACATGCAGCTTTTTTATGTGTATTTTTGAGATGGAGTGTGGACTATACTGTCCTGGCTGGCCTTAAAGTTACTATCTAGACCAGGTTGGCCTCAAACTCAGAGATTCACCTGCCTCTGCCTTCCAAGTGCTGGTATTTTTAAAAGTAAAAACAAACAAAAAAACCTTTATATTCTGAAAATAATTAATGGATAATATTCAATAAAAAACTCACAGTAGGGAAAATATGTATACATAAAAAAACATGAGACCTGCATAAGCTCAAGCCAAAACAAAATCCAAGCACGGACAGAGGAGGAGGACACAGCATCTGTCTCACCGTAGCTAAGGAGCTCTTGGCACTTGATAGGTATTGGGAAAGGAAGAGTCAGTTTTAAGGTATGGTCCCTAGTTAGTTTACTCCTTCCATTCTCCTGTGCTCCAGTGGAAGGCCATCCATCTGAAAGTAATAAGACTTCATAGGCAAAAAAAAGAACAAAAGATACAAAACTGAGTAGCCAAGGCAGGGAGAGTACGATGTTGTATTTGAGAGGAGTGGGGGAAAGGTGCATATATGATCAAAACACACTGCATGAAATTTTCGAAGAACTAATAAAAACGAGGAAAAGGGGAAAAAAGATGAAGAATCTCATGTATGTGTAAAAGACATCAACTGTCGGGTGACATAAATATAAATGTAAGTATCCACAATATATTGTTAAAAAAATTATCTCATGCATAAATATGAAGCACAACCTTTACAAAAGAAAAAAATGCAAAGCAACAAAATAATGAAATTACTTTTTATTATATATATTTTTTATTTTAGATATTATAGTTTTGACATGTTCTCCCTTCCCATGTACCTCACCTTTTTCTCTTTCAATCTCATGGCCCCTTCTTCTTTCATCGTCTGTGTGTGTGTGTGTGTGTGTGTGTGTGTGTGTGTGTGTGTGTGTATGTGTGCATTTCTAAATACATACATATGTACTGGCTGGTTTTGTGTGTCAACTTGACATAATCTAGAGTCATCAGAGGAAGGAGTCTCAGTTGAGGAAATGCCTTGATGAGATCCAGCTTTAAGACATTTTCTCATTTAGTGATCAATAGGGGAGGGCCCAGCCCATGGTGGGTGATGCCATACCTGGGCTGGTGGTCCTGGGTTCTATAAGAAGGTGGGCTGAGCAAGCCATGGGAAGCAAGTCTGTTAGCAGCACCCCTCCATGGCCTCTATCAGCTCCTGCTTTCAGGTTCCTGCCCTGTTTGAGTTCCTGTCTTGACTTCCTTCAGTGATGAACAGCAATGCTCAAGTGTAAGCTGAGTAAACCCTTTCCTCCCCAACCTGCTTTTTAGTCATGGTGTTTCGTCGCAGCAATAGAAACCCTAACTAAGACAACATAGAACCTACTTAGTCAGTATAATGTTACTTGTATGTATGTATTTTCTGGACTGACCATTTGGTATTGGATAGAAAATGGTGTGCTCTTCCCTAGGGAAAACTATTTCTCAGGCTCTCGGCGTAGCTTACATTGCTATTGCCTGTAGTTCTTTTTCTAGGGTTGAGGTATCCTGAACTCCGCCCTTTCATGTTAGCATGTCTATCGAAGTTGTCCTACTTCAGGTCTTCTTTAGGTAGCCATGTTGTCGAGGCTTCATGGGAATAGCTTCTCTGACACTTCGAAGAGACAGAGTCTCACAGCAAACTCCCCAGTGTTCCGGCTCTCACCATCTTTCCACCACTTCTTCTACAATGACCCCTTAGCCTTAAGTGCAGGGGTTGTGCTGTGTATGCATCAGTTGGGATTGGGCTCCACAATTCTGCATTTTGATGGGTTATGGTTTCCATCTGTAATAGTCTCCATCTGTTGCAAAGAGATGTTTCACTGATGAGGGGTGAGAACTGTACTTATCTCTCAGGGTAAGGATAAATATTTAGAATGTAATTGGGGATTATGCTAGTTTAGTAAAGTAGTGGTGGTAGGTTCTTCTCTAAGATCCACAACTTCACTAGCCCTGGGTACTTGGCAAGCTTTGCAGTACCAGGCATAATGTCCTTCTTGTTAAGAACATTGGTTACTGCCAAAGTATGTGTACTATTATTGCACCCATAGGGTTATCCTGCTATGCTGGTCACTCTCTGTATTTGACTCCCTCCTCCTCTCTAGTTAAAGCTCTCCCCCATTTTTCCAATTTCCCCATTCAGGTCACTTGTACCTTGCTATTCTCCTATCTATCAAAATGGCAAAATTTTAGTGTGAGCTAAAGTGTTTGAGATTGGCATGAAGTTTCTCATCCACTATGAGACTGTTCAATTAAACAGAATAATACTTAAAACCTTAAATCAGTGTTTTTAATTCTTTTCAGTTCTACTTCTAGGAATTTGCCTTAGAGACTTGCCTGTTTTCATAGAAATAAGCAGATGTGCATGACCATCATGGTATCGCTTGTCTACTAGCTATACATGAAGCAAAGCAGAAAGTCATAATTGCACTATTCGCTCAGAGAATTCACCTACCTCAGCCATGAAGAGCAGGCTGTAGCTGGCATGTGGCAGAGGCTGGTGCAAAAAGGTCCAATTCCAGTCTGACTCACTCACAGGTTGCCAAGTTGCAGATGTTAAGTCTCACCCCTCATCAGACCTTTCAATATGACTATTGGAGAATCCCCATATCCCCCTAACTATTGTCTATCAAAGTGAAGGATCTCAGAGAGAGTAAGGCAGAGGCTGCCAGGCTTCCACTGGCCAGTTCTCCAGTTAAATGTTAACATTTCCACAGCAGCTTCCATATCGGTCAGCCAAACACCACCAAAAAAGGGGATAGAAAAGTAAGCTGGTACTAGGACATAAGGCTTATTAGAGGTAATTTTTTTTTGTACCTGCCTGTCACAGTTTGGAAAGAGGAGGAGGGCAGTAGCAGAAAGAGTGCCCCGATGCCCATTGTTGATATACCAGTTAAATAAATGTTTACTTTTTGTGAAATGTTGTAGAATCTTTAAAAGCAAACAATCTGTATATATTATTACAGAAAATGCCCAAAATATAAAGTACATGAAATGCATATTTGTAAGATTCCTTCAGAGTTTTTATTAAAGCAGGTATTCAGAATAGTTGTATGCATAAGAGTAAGAAATTTCTGGAACACATTTATGGACATTTATCACTGTGAGGTGGAGCCAGGGGAGGTAAATATTGGGGACATGTAAACATTTTATTTTATTCTATATATTTATACCAGTAACATTTTTTAAAAAATGTTTCAATTCAAATACACTTGGGAATGTGTGCCCTAAATTTCATGTTACTAACTCAGTTCCTAAAGTTAATGTCATTTAGCAGATGAACTTGGGGAGCTTACTGTGTAAAGAGGATCCCCCTCTTCTGAATGGATGAATGGGTTCCTGTGGAAATGTCATCTTTGTTATAGAGTGGACTAATTAGCATGCTTGCACTGTCTTGCACTGGGATGGTCTGCACTGTCTCGGGACTGCAGAGCATCAGCACCAGCAACCAAGTCCCTTTGCCTGGTTTTGCTTGACTTTGTATTCCATAGGGAATACATTTCCTTTCTTTATAAAGTATCCAGTGCATGTGTTCTATTTTAGCAATCAAACTGGACCAAGACAATTAACCCTTCCAAAACTAAGATCTGATGACTCTAATCCAGTGGTTCTCAACCCTCCTAATGGCTGCAGCCCTTTAATACAGTTCCTCATGTTGTGATGACCCCCCAAATGTAAATTTTTTTGTTGCTACTTCATTAACTGTAATTTTGCTACTGTTATAAATTGTAATGTAAATAACTGATATGCAGGATATCTGATATGTGACCCCTGTGAAAGGGTCATTCGACCCTCCAAAGGGGTCACAACCCACAGCTTGAGAACTGCTGCCCTGAACAAAAGGGATAGGGATAGGTCCAAATGAGTCAAAGTTTCTGATTACAGAAGCCAAGTCAAGACCTTTACCTGAAACTGAGGGTTTGAATGATGACAGCGAACACCTCTTATGGGCCTGGCCTGTGTCAGGCTTCATACATGTGTTAACATAACGAAGCTTTCTTCCACTCTATCAAGGCACTTGCCATTTGCGTGGGATTCTCACCTCAGAACCTGGCCTTTCAGTCCACACTTTCCTGGTCTCTGTGATTTTTATGATCAATGTAGTATCTTAGTTACAAACACAAGCCCCTACCAGGGGTGAAGGGTTTGGCTCCAACACTGCAGATTAATGAGTAGACAGATGCAGGAAGCGGTTGGCTGCATAATAGTGAGTTTCTGTCCATAGTTCTACAGCTGCATCAAGTCACACGTCCATCCTTTCCAAAAACTCAGTGCCAGCAAGACCTTGATGTTATTAACATTCCTTAATCTGGAGCTCTGTAAATCATATTAGTCTGGTCTTTTTTCTTTTTTTTTACCTAATATGAAAAAGACAAAGAAGACAATGATGGAGGAGTCATAGAACACAACTGCTCCAGCCCTTCTCACTTGTTTCCATGAGTATAGGATTCTTTTCCCAGAACACCAACCACAAGACATGGCAGGTCATAGTTGGGGCCTAGGAACGACTGAGATGCGAAGGAAGGTCTTGATTCCTACTGAGCTGTCCCTCCTCAGTGACTCAGAGTGCACCTTCGATACGGCCTCTTTTCAGCCAACTTTTGGCTGAAAGATGTTGAGCACACACTCCACCCCTCCCACCTTCTTGCTTCAGTGGGGATAGCTCCCCACTAGGATTGCTTCAGTTTATGAAGAGGGCAACATGTGGTTTCAGAATACCACCTGGTAAGTCGCCCCTCAGTCTGTGTTATCTTCTGAATTAGGCAATAAGAGGCAAAGTGGAAGCCAGGCATAGTGGTGTACTCCTTTAATCCCAGCACTCGGGAGGCAGGTGGATTTCCAACTTTGAGGGCAGCCTGGTCTGCAAGAGCGAGTTCCAGTACAGCCAGGGCTGTACACAGAGAAACCCTGTCTTGAAATGAGCCCCCACCACCACCACCACCACCAAGAGGTAAAGTAGACCATTTACATATACGTGTAAATTTACAAGATTAAATCATGTTACCAAATGTCATGGGAAAGTCAGATGAGAGAGATATCAAATACACCTGGGTTTAAAGGAGGGGGTGAGTTGTTCTAGGTGGGGGAACCTGGGGCCGCTGGGGTACAGTTTCAGGGTAAGAGACAGAAAACTGCCTGTTTTATGCCCTTTTGATGTGGTCCAGGTTCCCTTGCTGCCCCTGGTATAAAGCTCTCAGCTCCGGACTTCAGTTTGTACTTGACCACAAAGAAAGAACAAAGAAAATGAAAAGCCAAGCAACAGATGTGAAGCCAACACAGAATAAAATAACTCAGGCTCTGTGTAGAAGATAAGATGTTATTTTCTTCCCAAGTAAAACGTGTATATCAGCCGGGTGGTGGTGGCACACGCCTTTGATCCCAGCACTTGGGAGGCAGAGGCAGGTGGATCTCTGTGAGTTCGAGGCCAGCCTGGTCTACAGAGCTAGTCCAGGACAGGCTCCAAAGCTACAGAGAAACCCTGTCTCAAAAAACAAAACAAACAAACAAACAAAAAACGTGTATATCTACAAACACGTATCTAATATTTTGATTATGTATCAATACCCATCACTAAGTTGTCCTGTACTTTTTCAGCCATGTTCTTCGGGATACTCAAACTTTTGACTTAAAAATCTTTATGACTTGATATTTGATGATCAGAGAAAGTAAAAAGTACCTCCTGGTTCTTCTGTGAATATGAAGCATCTTCATGCATCTGTATTTCACCTGGGAGGGGGAAAAGGATGCGATGGAAAGAACTGAGCTCTTCTCTCTACATAAGCTCACTTCTGTGTCGGCTTCCTATCTTTAAAGTACCAACCGATCACATGATCTCCTCCAGGTGAAATATCTGGTTATCGGTTTTAACGTCTTCAGTAT
The DNA here is from genome assembly GCA_902168405.1 of Peromyscus aztecus. Lineage (NCBI taxonomy): Eukaryota > Metazoa > Chordata > Mammalia > Rodentia > Cricetidae > Peromyscus > Peromyscus aztecus. The sequence goes on along the minus strand of CABHPQ010193388.1, from coordinate 21,430 downwards.
GCCTCTAACTGATTAGCATCTTAGCATCCACACAGACCTCTCTCACAGCGTGTGTGGCCACTCATAGCCCTTTTTTAAATTTTAGTGTGGGTGCTGAGGAATCAAACTGGTCAGTTCACAGAACTTTTCCCCGCATGCTATTTCATTAACTTCTCACGGGAATTTCGGAAGCACACACTTTTCACACACGTTAACTTGAGAGTAGAGTCTCCTTGAGATCACAGCTGTGAGTGGCCTGCGATCTAGTCTCAGAGGGTCTGAGAATACAATAAAAGTGTTCAAAAGTTACCATTCTGTATTTAAGGTGACGGCCTAAGTAGGGAAATGGGACAACACAGAGATACGTTGGGATCTCTGCCTATAAAGTTTCCCCATTTCGCCACCTCCTCAGTTTATTTCATCTTTGTTTTGGCTTTTCTTTTTGAAAAGTAACCGAAGAAGCTTTCCTCTGCAAGGAAGCAAGACACGAAATAATAGATGAATTGTGCTCTTCCTGGCAGAGCAGACACCCTGGACCACTCGGTCCCGAGAAGCTTCAGGGAGGATCCTTATTTCTCTACTCCTGTGAGGAGCTCTTTAGAACCATACCCCTTGTGCAGGCTTGTTGGGAGGAAGCAGATCTAAATCCTGCTGCAAAACCCTTCAGCAGAAACGATTCATCAGTCTGTCATCATGAAAGGAATGTTATCAAGAGCTCATTTTGGGAAGGACAGGGAGACAGAGCCACTGGAGAAGAGCCCTTGAACTAGCAACATGGTCCAAGGTCTGTCTGTTCAGAGACATCACTGCCCACCAGGAAGCTAAAGCTTCACTTAGCCTGGGAAGTACAAGCCTATGGCTTGGTGTTCTAGAACCCTGGGCTTCTGTAGTGTTAAGTTCAAGGGAAAAGGGACTAAGGTAAAAAATGTGACACTTCCTGAAGGAAGGAGAAGGGGCACACACAAGGAAAGGACAGAAGGCAGAGGCCAGTGGCAAACTCTAGCACGTAACAGAATATTATGAGTGGGGCACGGTGCCTAGATTTGTCATCAGATGCAAAAGGCATGAGTGTGTTGTTTTGTTTTCCTTATTGTTCGTTTGCTTGTTTTTCTGTTTTGTTTTGTTTGAGACTAGATCTCGTGTAGCCCAGGCTGGCCTTGAACTTGCTATGTACCTGAGGCTGGCCATTGAACATCTGATTCTCTTGCCTTTAGCTTCGGAGTGCTGAAATTGAAGACATATACCACCGTACCTGACTTTATTCTGTGCTGGAGATCAAACCCAGGGCTTCGTGAGTATTGTGCGAGGACTCTGCCAAGAGCTACGTCCAGAGTATCTGCAAGATTCTTGTGTATTTTTTTAAAGTGTGGGAGGGGTGGGCAGGGTAGGCAGCACGTGTTGGGGTATACATGTGCAGCAGCTAGGGAGGAGGTTGGGTGGACTGTTCTGTCAGTCCCTGCCTTATTTCTCTGAGACAGGACCATTCATTGAACCTGGAGAGTGGTCCAGTCACTCTTCTGTTTCTGCCCCCATAGCCTGTTTGAATGTAGGGGCTACAGATTCAAACCCAGGTCCTAGCGTTTATGCCACAAACATTTCCCCCTACTGAACTGTCCGTCTTCCCAGGCCTGCAAGGGTGGTTGTGAAAGAGATTTCCATCCTCATCTGTGGACCTTGGGGAAAGTAGTTTGACTTTAGAAATCATCTAACTAGTGGAAGCTCTAAATTAAACAGGACTGCCCTTCCCACACACAAGGGAATCAGCCAGGAAACACAACGGCCGAGCTGGAATTTGCCACCCTCCATCCTCACGTGAGCCAATTCCTTCATACTGGTCTTGTTTTCGGCACGCACACTGCATGTCTTGTGGGTTCTGCTTCTCTAGAGAATCCTAACAGGAGTAGGTTGTGACCATCGATGTATAAAGAGATGAACTGAAGCTACTCAACAGGACAGCAAGGATCTGGCAAAAGTCAAACTTGTGGCCCTGGGCGTCTGGATACTGACGTCACTCGTCATCAGTACCCACTTCTGGCTCCCTTTGCTGGCTCTCATGTCTAACTGAATTCCTTCCATTGTATTTCATGCTCTATTATACGTCATCACAGTTCTTTTAAGAGGACAAATTAAGAATCTCAACAAATGGATTCTTATCAAATGAAGAAGCTACATAACCTATATTTTAACTTTCAACATTCAAGGAAGGGGCATGGAGATTACACACACACACACACACACACACACACACACACACATATGATATAGAAATCCCAGTATGTATGTAAGGGAAAACATTTTTGTAATAAAACAGAGAGTCTTGGGATTAATCTATGGGATTAAACATCAAACCACAAAGGGGTAAGTTAGAACAAAAAAAAATCATTATAGAAAAAAAACTGAAGCTTTGGTCACATGTATTATCCCAGCACTTGGGAGGATGAGGCAGGAGGATTGTAATAAGTGCAAGGCGGCAAGCCTGTGAGTACTAGGTTAGTGTGGCTATAGAGTGAGACTTTATCTTAATAATAATAATAATAATAATAATAATAATAATATATACTTGAAATTAAAAGTTGAATTGCATGCAGGAAAGGGAAAATGAATTTTGTTTGAGCATCCCTACCTGAAGTTTGTAAGTGCTGTGTAAGTAATATATTTTCTGATGGAAGCAAATTGAAGTGTTCGAGGGTGAGGATGCTATGAGCCCTACAGATGTGATGCTCTGCTGTCTCTGCACATGCCTCTTACTCTAAATGACTTTTCTGTGCTAACAAGAATTCCGGTACTGTTTTATGCTTGTCAATACGAGAGAGGAGCAAAGGACATTTCTAAGTGTATAAAGGATTTCAGAAAAACACACACACCAAAAAAAAAATTGAGGAACAAATACTAGTGAACTCAGAATGTCACCACAAGGCTAGAGAAAGAAAGGGAGGGCTCCACCCTGCCTGCCCACATAAGACTCTGACCAAAGCAAAAACCAAACCATGAAGCAACATGCAGAGCAGACTCAAAGATTTCAAGAGGAAACAGTTATCTTGTGGCCCATTTGCCCCAAACAGAAAGTGTCCTTCAATCTCCTCTGCCCATCTATGTTGCATCTCACACAAGTGAGACCATGAAGTAATGGCGTAGAGTGAGTGACAGCACACACACATTGTGACTTCTCAGTAAATGGGACATGTCTCCTCTGTGTACCAGACTGGTTCATTCCTTCTGTTGGATTTCTTCTAATCTGGAAGGCACGGAAGAGGAGCTGGGAAGGGTGTTTTCCTTTCATTTCCCTATTCTGCTGATGGCCAAGAAAATGACGTTGAGGTTTTTGAAACTATTTAAATTACATCTCTTTCAATTTGTCATAAAAATATACTTTGAAAAAGGCATGAGGTGGACATGTAAGAGCTAGCAGATGCTTTTTTCCAATTTCCTTCTACCGAAACACAACTATGGTGGGTCGTGCAGAGTGCGTGAGGTGTTCCCATGGCTGAGCCAGAGGGCTTCAGTGCTGAGGAAACATAACCCCAGGAAGAGTGGTCAGCTTTTCCAACAGTTGATGCTTTCAGCGTAACCCTAAACTCAGTGGTGAAGCATTTCAAGAGGTCACACACCTCTTATCATTCAGTACCCACCCTCAGAGATACGCTTCCCACGCCCTTTGCGGTACACAGAAGCTGTGATTTAACAGGTCGAATTTTATGAACAAAAGTTGCATTCAATAGAAAAGGTAAAAAAAAAAAAAAAGGTAGAACTTCAATGGCTCCTTAAGAACTATTAGAACTTGTACTTCTTCCCTCTGAAAACATCTGACTTCCTAAAACACCTTGGGAGATAATCTGTGATAATTAATCTCAGCCGTCATGAACAACAGGAAGAGAGGGCTTTCAGAACACTGATAAACTGGTGGCAGCTCATGATAAAAATATTACTGTAACAGGAAGGAAGCCATGTCCAATAAGAAACACGAACCGATAGAAATCTACATGTGATAAAAAATGGTGTTTTGAGGGTGTAAAGAAATCCAAGGTGTTTAATTTAACCTCTATTACACTCATAAAGCTTACCAGTTTTAAAGTGTTATAAAGCAGTAGAGGCTTGTAAGGAAAACACCAGTCAGGATTTCACCATTTACTCTTTTTATCCTAAAGCAACCACTCAAGTCTTTTCAGCCTTTTATTTACCTCCACCTTTAAAAAAGGGATTTATTTTATGTGTATGGCCATGTATCTTGCATGTATATAAGTGTACCATGTACATACCTGTTGCCAGGGGAGGTCAGAACAAGGTACGGATCACCTGTAACTTACAGTTGTGAACTACTGTGTGGGTGCTGGGGACAGATCCTGAATGTTCTAGAAAAGCAGTAAGCAAGCATTGTTAACCATTCAGACATCTCTCTTGCCCCTAGCCCCACGTTTTACATTAAGTTTAAACTCACATTTGTCTGAAGATATAATTACAATTTTTTTTTGTGTTTCTTTGCGTATTTTTCTTTCTCTCGTATTCGAAGACTCTCCACAATGCATACAAAGGCACTAAACGTTGACTGATAAGACACTCTGGAAGAAACTAAGGGGTGAAAAAAAGCTCGCTGCTTTTTGGTGGGGACACCCAAGCTTCCAGAGTAAAGCAGTTGTCTTCTGGAACTATTTTTCTGCCCCAAAGAACTCATGAGCCTCATGCCCAGTGAGAGCCTAGGTTCCCCTGAGAAAGGGGACAGGAGCTGGGTTAGAGTTCACAGTTCCTGACAACTTTCACAAAATCCCCTATGTTTTTATCTCTGCCTCTGAAGTTTTTTCCCTTTTTCAGTGAATTTTATTGCCTTGTATTCATTGTACGTAGTGATGGGCTTCAAAAGCTGTTGACAAGTCGAGCACTGTGGGCACATTCACTCCCCATCCTCTCTCTCTCTCTCTCTCTCTCTCTCTCTCTCTCCCGTCTACTTTCTTACTCTTCCCTTTCATTCCCCCAGTCTTCTCTCCT
>CABHPQ010193388.1:0-16071 GCA_902168405.1 Peromyscus aztecus | reverse complement strand
CTGTATATATGATTTTATATGAGCGAAAACATGAAACACTGTCTCTGAGGCCAACCGATTTCACAACCGTGATGCTCTCCGCTTGCCGCCATTGTCCTAACTGCGTCCTCCGTGTGGCTGCAAACTCCATTCTGTACACACATCTCCTTAATCTGTTCGCGTGTTCACAGACACCTAGGCCGGCTGGATAACTTGGCTATTTTGAATCCCGAAACACAGACGTGCAGGTCAGTCTCTGGTGCTTATTCTGTCACAGGAGTAAAATATGTTACCCCGCTCTAAGTGTGTTTCAGTTTAGTCTCTTCTTACATCTGTTTCGTCGTTTGTGCACTTTTTCCCGCGTGAGTGAGGTTACATCATGTAGTTCTTTGGCTTTCGTAGCTCTTTTTTTTTTTTTTAAGGATTTATTTATTTATTATGTATACAGCGCTTTGTCTGCATGCATGCCTGCAGGCCAGAAGAGGGCGCCAGATCTCATTACAGCCGGTTGCGAGCCACCCTGTGGTGGTTGGGATTTGAACTCAGGTCCTCTGATAGACCAGCCAGAGCTCTTAACCGCTGAGCCATCTCTCCAGTCCCAAGCTTTCATAGTTCTATATGGTCACATTTAAGTACTCTTCATTTCTTCCTTTGTGCTCTTTGGATGTGGCTATTTCACTTAACTCATTTTTAAACTTCTGTACCCACTTGGGATAGCTACCATGTATTACTCTCCAAAGCACTGTGTCTTAAATGTGTCTCTGCTACATATGACCTCTTGGTTTTACTGAATAGTTCCATTTGAATTATTTTAACAGATGATGTGATCCTTTATTGGCATGCTATAACAGATATGTTACCCATAGCTCTATCTTATTTGATATTACGTGTTCTAAATTCACAGTTTAAAGTTCCCCAGTTCAGTTTGGTTTACATGTCTATATTTTATATTTTTATTTACCACCTTAGTTCTCTGTGATTTTAGATAGTACCTATGAGTTCCCTCTAAACAGTAATTAGCGTTGTGATGATTTACAGCGGAAATAATTTAATTGCATACAACAATAGAGACTTCGAAATGGTAAAAATGTTTTCTTTCTTTTCTTGCTGAAGATTCAAAGACACCCTGTGGGTGTACAGAAACTATACCACTGGACACCCCTATTTCTTTTTTTTTTTTTTAGCTTTGAAGCATGTTTTTGGGGACACCCCTATTTCAATGAATGCCTTTCAACATTTCTGCCAGATCGTTTATTAATCAGAAGTCAAACTATCCTTGTTTATTCTCAGAAGATTTAGGCACACATTTTCTCATGACGTCAGCTCCAGGATGGGACCTATGGGAATTCTGACAAGAGCCCTGCTTTGGCCATGCAACGTTCTTGCGACTGTAGTCCATGGCAAGAGCAGAAGATCCTGGCGATTGTGAGACGTGGAACATGGTGGAGCCTCGTGATGAGACATGAACAGCAGTAAAACCGTGTCTGTGGCGCTGTTAACAGCTCCCTAGGGGAAGTCTCTCCAGAGAGGCGTGGTTTAAGGAACACAGGCTTCAGAGGCTCTCACATCTTGTTTTATTCTGCTCCCTTCTCCTAAATATTCCTCATGTCTCTGTCTCCCTCCTCCTCTCCCTCTTCCTCCTCTTCTCACTTTCCCTCCTTCTCCTCAATTTTCTGCGTTTTTTCCTCCCCTCTTCCTCCCTCTCCAAAACCAAGAATCACACTTCTTGAGCACAGCTGCCCCACCTACTGGTTCTTTCAAGAATGTCATGTGTATGCACACTAAGAACCTGCAGACACTGCACATGTCAATGGCAGTCATTGTTACCTAGCTTTCAGGACCGAGGAAACCTCGTCATTTAATGGACTACAACTGTTTGTAAAATATTAATTGAATTACAAACTGATCAAACACGTTGACACAGAGCATATGCTACAACATCACCTTCTCTTTCCTCCACAAACAGCCGCTGTAAAGATTTCACCCTACTGCAGTCACGCCTCACATGGCCTTTCAATTTCTCTCTTCCCTATTCCATTTAGATGAGCTGCTTCTTGGCTTCCTCTCCTGGGACTTCCTCCCCTGATCATTTCTCTGCTCTGGTTCAGCCGGTGCCTTCCTTTCATACACTACTGCTCTCACTTCCTTGGGCAGTTCATCTGCTTCCCCTTTTTCAGTTATCACCTTTGTATAAATAAGAGGTATATTAATGCTTCTAAATTAAACTTTCCTCATAAGCTGTAGATTCCCATCTCTAAATGCTAGCAAGGGTAGCTTGCGGGCATTTAAAGCTCCTCACAAAGCTCCCCTCGGTTTTGTAAATGGCACCTAACACGTTCCAGCTATCAACTGCTGTTTAACAAACCTCACATTTAATGGCATGCCACAGCAACCACTTGATCCCGGACTCAGTTTTTGTGAGTCTGTGATTCCGGGATCTCAGGGATAGCTTGTCTCTAGTTACAGGTCAAGGGTCAGCTGAGAAGACTGCCTTTGGCTGTAACAAGGGAGCTGGTATATGTCCCATTCCTTACTAAAGTGAGGAAAAGTGGGTCCCTGTTCAGTGCTTCCTGTATTTTAATTATTTATTTTATCTGCACTGGTGTTTTGCCTGCATGTATGTCTATGGGAGGGTGCCAGATTCCCTGGAACTGGGGTTACAGACAGTTGTGAGCTGCCATGTGGGTGCTGGGAACTGAATCGGGTCGTCTGGAAAAGCAGCTAGTGCCCTTAACTGCTGAACCATTTCTCCATTACTGAAATATGTTATTTTTAAGTAACCCCTTCATGTTGAATAGGGTAAAAGAGGAACTGCACTTTACAGAATAAAGACTACATTGAACACAAGCTGCTAAGCTGTATTGGGGGAGATACTACAATTAAAATATTTTAAAGGCTATTTATTGAACCTATTGTCTTTAAAAGTTAAGCTCCAACTAAACTTCAAGAATTTGGTATGTTGGGTTGCATTCACACATTATACTTGTTGTTAGGAGGATGTATATCCCAGACGGGACAGATCATTAAAAGGGCTTTCCTGCCTTACCCAGTTGAAAAATGGAAGTGACCTTAGTCACGCCTGAACGTGGAAAAATAGCCATGAAGGCTAATTTACAAGTGTGTTAACTTCCTACTAAAGTGAACTTTAGTTGGAGGCCTCACCAACTTAATTAATTCCAGAAGCAAATTACCCATGACAGGACAGTGTAACAACTGTCTTCCTACGGCCGGCTTTGTGGTGACCTTGTTGAGAACATGGCGGGTTAGATCATGCCAAGTTTCCTGTTAAAGCGTGTTCCTGAAATGTGAAAGAGACAAGAGACTGCAGGGGAAAGACACTTTGAAATACCAGTTGAATGAGTTTGACTTGTAGACTCGAGCCAGGAACTCTGCTGGGAAGGTGGAATGCAGCTTGGTTGGTTACCTTGCGCTGCTGGCACACCTCAGTGTGGGCTTGGGTTAAAACCACTGGTAGAAACTGGTCTGTGAGGTTCTCTATCGTGACTGGGATTCAGGGAACACAGGGGATTAGTCAAGCATTTGGAAGCACCTAAGCCTCACTAATTCAAAGGTTCTGATTAAGGTTTATTGTGAAACAAGAGCTTAACAGGTGCACTTCTTTGGGAGGAACTAAATTTTAGAATGTGGGCTTTCAAACACAAAGCTGATACTTGTGGCAGGATCACAATTTCCAAATGGGCTTTTCTAGATGGACCCTTGCATGCATCCCTGCTTTCACAGATTAGGATTCATCACACAATGTTAAGTTTGATGTCATAATATTCTGCAAAAACACAGGACACAAAGGATGAACAGGACACTCATGAGTAACGTAAATAAACCCCCATTTTATATACTTTGTTTTTAACGAAATTTACACTGGATGACTACTGTGATGAGAGTGATAATAAAAATAAGAAATATGTTGAACAAGTAGATGAGACTATTTCCGGGGCAGGATTCTCAGAGATCTGAACTAGGCACAGGAATGATGGACAAGCACACGAGAGAGTCCTGGCAAAGAGAGCAATTTCTGGAAGGTCTGAGGTGGCGTAACTACAAGGATGCTCAGAATATAGTCTGAAGCAAAGTGCACAAAAGGAACACAGAAGAGGCGGAAGAGAAACAGAAGAGAACAATGGACTGCTTTCAATGTCCGGTGGGTGAGTTTAGGATTTTCTGTAGGCCTTACTTTGAATACTCAGTATGGAAGTGCCAGTGAGATCTAAATAAACAACTCTGAAGGACCCAGAGTGCTTGGAGGCAAGCAGGCTATTGGGAACTAATTCCCCTCCCTTGAATATGGACCCATTTGTAACCAGGAGAATTCAGAACACATGATAATTCATAACTTCAGAGGTTAAAGTAGGAAACCCATCCGCGGCTTCCATCTTGTCCCACAGAGTACGTGTTCTGAGCCGCCAGCAGGCATCATGACCCACTGTCTCATATGGAAGGAACTTTGAGTTGTCCTGCCCAAGCTCACACATTGCATTGTAAACTTCCAGGTGAGCTGTGTCTTGTTAAATCCTAACAAAAGACACATGAAAAAAATGCATCCTATAGAAATTCAGTCTCTGGCTGATCTGGGCATGCCCAACAGCTGACCTCTGCTGTTTGGCTCCTGAAGGTTCACACAATGTAGACTTGGTCCTTTCTGCAGGGATTTTGAGGTGGTAGAAATTTGAAGTGATCTCACCTAATGTGAGGTACTTAGGTCACTGGGCACTGCCCTGGAAAGGGATAAATGCTGATTCCTCAGAAGTTAGTTCTCATGAGAGTGAGTTATTATAAAGGATATCCACTGCACACGTTTGGTCTCTACTGTAGATGAACACTTCCCTTCCCTCTTCTCTGCCACGTTGTGATCCAGCCAGAAAGACCCTCATGAGAGGCCAAACTAATAGAGCTAACCTGATCCTCGATTTTTAGCAGCCCAAACGACAATCTGAACCTTTCTTTGTGAAATACCCAGCCTTTGGTATTTCATCATAGTAACAGAAATCAGACTAATGTAAGCATGCACAGCACCGTGGTGGGATGGCAGTTAGATACTTGTCCCTGTGTGTTTATACCTCTCCTGATGCACTCTTATGACCAACAACACGCCTCTGTAAGACAACAGGAGTTAGGTGTTTATACCACGTGGGTGTGTATAAACTTAGAATAACATCAGTAAGATTGTGAAAGAGCCATTCACTCTGAAGAACAATAGAATGATCTTCAAGTTTGCAGTTGTTACTGGTCTTCCAGATATGGCTCCACAGTGGTTACTGAAGAATTCAAAACAGATGCAGAAGATTTTAAAATTTCAACGTTGTCTTGTACCTACCACCTGCAAGCCTTAAATACAACTAAATCAGCCAGAGATCTATGCAATTTCCGCCCCCCTCCCTCCCAGCTCTGGGAATCAAACCCAGGGCTTTATGCATGCTAAACAGGCTCTACCATTGAACCATATGCTCAGCTTGACATTTTTAGTTCTTAAAAGGTAACCAGACCAGTATATTCAAATACCTGTTCTTGTGTTTTTCTTCTAATTCATCTATACTGAAATATTACCCACAGATACAAGAAAATTCTATGATGTTGTAATGTTGAGCTCAATGAATTTTGATAAACGTATAGCATCTAATAACCATCATCACCTTGGTCACAGCACAGAAAACACCATCAGCTGCCCACTTGCAGCCTGTGGCAGCCCTGACCTGCTTTCCTGCGTAATGTCTTCCTGGTCTAGTGTTCCCGGGTGACATTTGGCAGCACGTTCTTTTTGTGTCTGGCGTCTTTCTGTTGCCATGGTGCTTCTGATGCCTGATACACTGTTGCATTTTCAGTAGGTACTCATTTCTTGTTGCTCAGTGTGTTTAACTGCATGTGTAAGTCACAAACTGTTTATCTACTTACCTGCTAATTTGCCATCTGAGTTGTTCTTAATTTTGTCTAATCTTACTAAAATTGCTAAGAAAATGGAATGCAAAATTTATATTTCTCTTGGATAAAACACCTAGTAATAAGGAACTATGGTTTTAGCACTGAGATATATAGGTATTCCTAAGTCAATCCAATAAAATAAAGAATACAAATCCTTACTTGTCTTATTTCAAAATAAAATTTATTAGCTGGGTCTGTATAAGACATGAGGAAGAATCTGTAGATTTTTCTCACCCTAAAAGAGCCACACACGATCACATACATTCAACATAGTCCAGGATAATATTTATATATGTATGAGACACTGCTCCTTACAAATTCAATACATTTCGAATCAAATAAGACACTGCAGTCACATTATTATTTAGACAGACACACCATGTATTAAGAAATCTGCTGTGACTCTTAAAAGAAAAGATAAAAGCTGAGGAATCTCTAATTTGAAAAGTAGAACAATTTCAATTGGTCCATTTTTTAAAAAAGTATAAAATACCCACATGTTAGACTAGCTTCATTCATTTTAATTAAAGAAGGAAAATGTTTTCCATTTGTTCTTAGTCTAAATTCCCATACCTAAATGTGTAAAATATAAAACTTTAAGTCTTATCCGGGAATATAAGCTTTTGCTTTCAAGAATACATAGAATCCCAATGCCAGCAAGTTATGATCTCACAAAAAAACTCAACACTTAGAAGTTTCTTATTTAAATAATAATGCCATTTACAATTGTAAACTATAGGTCATCATTGAATTATAATGCAGGAACTGACTTAAGATAATTTCAAGTGCTCCTAAATAGTTATCTTTATAAAAAATGAGTATTTTTATAATATTCTGGTCTATAGAGAAAGACACATAAAAATTACATCAAAGAAACTTCAAAAATGACAAAGGAAAACATGTCCCTTCAAAACGCATTCTTTTTGGTTCTTTGAGACAGGATTTCTCTGTGTAGCCCTAGCCACCATCCTAGAACTGTTTGTAGACCAGCCTGGCCTCGAACTCACAGAGATCGACCTGCCTCTGCCTCCTGAGTGCTAGGATTAAAGAATTAAAGGTGTGCACCACCAGGCTTCAAATTGCATTCTAAAGTTACCAAGAGGGCCAACCTGACTGAACTAATGAAAGCTAAAATGTAACCCCTGATAAATTTCTGTGGCAAAAACTACAACTTCCAACAACAAATAAGATGAAGAGCTTCCTGGTACATATTATAGTGCTTACATTCCCTTATCTTAAGACCTAGAAACACAAAATAACTGGTCATAGAAAATGATTCTAAAAGTACAAATGGGTTTTACAGCCAATGAATCTGGCAGTTTTACATCACCATCCATCATTACCACCTCACCCCACAGCCTGGAAAAGATCCAAACCACCTGCCACAGAGGTGCTGCCCAGAGTGGAGAAGGCTGGGACAGTAAGGTACAGAGGATTGCCTGCCACACAGTGGCAGCAGTGCAGGAAGACCACCACACCGGCGTCCACCAGGCCCTGGAACAATGCTCTGCTGCATCAGTGTACCCAGTCCTTCGGATGGCGCAAAACTTCCAGAATTTCAGCCTCCTTGGAATTCTCTGGGGGCGAATGCATGTACTCCCATCTACATACATCCAAGACAAACCAAGAAAATGCAAACAAAATAACAATAAATGACACACATAACTAATGAAGTATGAAATCCTAAGAGTAAAAGAATGCATTGTACCTTCACCTCCCTCTGCCTACCCTGCCTTGCACCCACTTGTTAAAAATAGATAGATAGGTAGATAGATAGATAAGGAAGGAGGGAAGGAAGGGGAAAAAATCTGCTACTTACGAGGGTAAATTTCTTAATAATTCTTAGGTATATCTGGGTTAATATTAAGATCCTAAAGTCAAAATACACTTTGAATATAAACTACGGTTTCATAAAGTATAGAACCTTGGATGATACATCGGTAGATATTAGCTTAATTTTTATACATGTATCTTTTCCAAAACCAGGCTGTGAGCAACATCAGCCTCAAACCCTCAGGCACCACTTCCGGCTCCCTGCGCTCGCTCCAGGTCCTCATACACAAAGCTATGACATTCACCCTATCACTTCTTACAAAATCCAATTTGATGTGCCTTACAAAATCCACCCATGATTTTCTTATAAAATCAGCAAAAGGAAAATAAATGAAGCTGTAGGTAAGACACTGTCAGGGTTAACGTGCAGATTCTGTAGGGCACAGGGATTTTGGGGAGGGGGATGATTACTATGATGAACTGTCTCCTTACCGGGCTGTTAGAGGTAAAGACATCAAGATGCTTTCGATCCTGGATCCTGGAGTAAAGAGGCCAAACTTGGTGCCCCGATCATACACCAGATTAAATTCTACGTACCTGTCATAAAGATATCAAATAACAATAAGGATGTGAGTCTTCTTGGTTTTGTTTTGTTTGTTTGTTTGTTTTTTCACGTCCAGCCCGTAGGGCTCTCCTTCCAGCAGCGACCCCAAGTGTAGAGGCTGAGCTGGAGCGGCGCAAGCCACGGCTGAACAAGCTTTCAGAAAGCATCTTCCTCTCTTTGACAAGTATTGGTTGAAAGGAGGGCCACCGAAACTGTAACCAAGGGTGGCATTCTGCTTCAAGAAAAGTCTCAAGGAAAAGTATTGCAAGCGACAGTAGTGGCTGTGGGATCAGGCACGAAAGGAAAGGGTGGAGAGATTCAGCCAGTCAGTGTCAAAGTTGGAGACCAAGTTCTTCTCCCGGAATCTGGAGGCACCAAAGTCGTTCTAGACGACAAGGATTATTTCTTATTTAGAGATGGTGACATTCTTGGAAAGTATGTGGACTGAAATCACTGTTGAAACGGTGTCACATGAAGCTGCCCATTCCGCTGACGGTCTGAACTATTCATCATGGAGATAATTTCCATGCCTCCCTTTATAATAATAAACTGATGATGCCTAAACTAATGACAGCCACTGCCTCTGGAGTTTAGTTTCACTGTACTGTTATAAACATTTCCAAATAAAATAATGTAAATGAAAAATAAAACAAACAAACAAAAAACCAGTAGGGGTATGAAGCCTTCCAGAAATACCTAAGGAACACTGAGAAGGAACTTCTCTCCAGACCCCTTATCAACTGGGAGCCAGGACACAGAAGCAGCTCACAGACCAGGGAGCTGTCTCCTCTGGAAAGCATCAATAAAAGGGTATTCTACCCGATGAACAATGGGATACAGATTGTGCTCAACACAGAGCAATCACAAATCAGGAAGGTTATTCTCCCCATGAATAAACAGTACCAACAGAAATTGGGACCAGGCATGCACAACAATGAAGAAAGAAACAGCTTTCTTTCCTGGGTAACACAGCTCAGGTCCTCACCGCAGCCCAAGGCATTTCAGAAAGAGGGCTTCATCTCACTGTACCTCACAGTACTACACGAGGAGCGCTGAACGTCCATAGGTAAGGACCAGGTACCGCTAAGCAAGGAGCCATTTGTTAACAGCCACTAACGCCCAGACCCTGCTCCTTCTCCACAGCTGTTCACAGCATCCAGATGGGACCACTCATCCTCCTCTATTTACAGCTGTCACTATGAAAGCCACTGCTTTGCAGTTCACAGCTTAGCTTTACCTCTTCTCTATATGAAAACATCTTTGGTACCGACGAAAGTTAGGCTCAGTGTACTGTCCAAATTTTCTACTCACTGTTAGGAAAACAGATTTGAAATTCACTTAGCCTAAGCATCTGTTTCTGCCTTAAACATCATAGTATTAAAAGTCGCTGCAAAGTTAAAACTGTGATTTCCACTGTCCTTAAGAATTCAGAAGGAGGGCTGGAGAGATGGCTCAGCTGTTAAAGAGCACTGACTACTCTTCCAGAGGACTCAGGTTCAATTCCCAGCAACCACATGGCAGCTAACAACTGTCTTTGATTCCAAGATCTGACATCCTTACACATGCATGCAGGCAAAATACCAATGCAAATGAAATGAAAGTAAATAAATTATTTTTTTAAAAAAGAACTCAGAATGATTCATGAGTTTCTACAAAGTCCCCTTTCAGTCATTTCCCAGGTCACGCTGGAACTACTCTCCGTCCAAACTTCCCTCTGACATTCTTTTGTTTGTTTGTTTTTTGAGACAGGATTTCTCTGTGTAGCTTTGGCGCCTGTCCTGGAACTCACTCTGTAGACTAGGCTGGCCTTGAACTCACAAAGATCCGCCTGGCTCTGCCTCCCGAATGCTGGAATTAAAGGCATGTGCCACCACTGCCTGGCCAGACATTCTTATTTAGTGTGTAGGTTGTTGTCATTAAGCCCAACAACAGCAAAAAATAGAACAACAAAACAAACAAACCAAAAACACCTCTAGAATCCTTAGTACTTCACTCTCGGAAAGACGAGCTTTGTGTGGGAGTTTGTCAGAGAACCTGTAACAATTTCAGCAGCTGTATCTACGGATTCCTTTCTGTCTCCATCGTCTTTATCACTGACTGGCTTCCATGCAGTAATGACTACTTTATTCCTTCTTCTGCCTGTCTCAACAGATTAGGCAATTTAAAACAAGAACAAAACCTCATTCCCGAATCTGCGGGAGAGGATTTCCCCTCTCAGCAACCTTCTTCACTTGACATTGCCTTTCTACAGCATGTTCTACAACACATTTGAAGACCTAGCTCAGGGATTGTTATACAGGAATTCTCAGGATGCACTGTGTAGCCTGCCTCTGTGCTCTTTTGGAGTTAGGATGCCTCCTTGCTCAACATCTGCCTTGACTCTCGCAGCTTTCACTTGGACCTGACCTTTCTAGTGCTTCCTATGCATCTAACTGCTGACGGTCTAGAAAGAACCTCTTCAATTTCACAAATGCCTCTATTCTATACTGCTGTCTTCCCTTTCTCAAAAAGAAAAAAAGAAAAATTAGTTCAGATTTTAGCTCCTATTTTCCTATGGAAATATGACTAGGAGACCAAAGTTCAAGGTCTAAGAGGACAGCAGTAACCAAGACAACCAACTAGATGAGATGCCCAAATAAGAAAGTGGAAATAAAGTCAAAATAATAAAGTAAAATGAGAATCCGATGACTCCTGAAAGGTACAATCTTTTTAGGGGTTGGGGGAGGGAAGAGATCTGTAAAGGATACAGATAACAAGTTACGAATACAGAGTAAGAACTGAAGCCAGTGCTGAGCACTAGGCATCTTTACGATGATGCAGGGGTTATCTTAAGCCCCAGAGTCCACTGCTGCCTTCCAACCCCAAGATAAGGTTGACAGAGAGCTTTTATTTGAAGATTAGTGACATACTAAGCCATGAGGAATTAATCTAGCACTTCACACATTGCCTAACTCAAAAGACAGCAGACAGGCAATGATACACACAGAGCAGAACTCACAGAACGACCTGCCATCAAACGATGAAAAAGAAAAAATATTGTCGTTTTGTCTAAGAAGTGCTAAAGCTTCACCTACGGAGGATCCATAAAACTTTCAAGCTTTGCATACTGAATATGTCCAGTAATAAAGCAGAGCTTTAATTAGCAATACCCTTCCTACTGAACTATGAGCCACTTTTCACCATGTCTATGCTATGCCTGACCTCAGGGGTAGATAGGTAGATAGATAGATAGATAGATAGATAGATAGATAGATAGATAGGTAGATAGGTAGATAGGTAGATAGATAGATAGATAGATAGATAGATAGATAGATAGATAGATAGATAAATCTAGAGAAAGAAGGACAGAATAGGAAGGGTATGATTGATAGTTGTGTATGTGTGTATGTGTGCAGTGGTGTTGGGGTGGGCAGGGGGAGATTAAAACAAACAAACCCAGAAAGTTAAATACAAACATTTCTCTTTAAACTTGTAATAAGGCCTTCTCAAGGCACAGCTTTACTTCCTTAGGGCTCAAAGTTTCAGGTGCCCGAGAGAATTAACATGAATCAGAAGAATTCATGTTGTGACTATGACTCGTGGTGCATATGCAATTAAGATGGCCAAAGAGACGGGGCTGGCAGAGTGGATAGGTGGATGGAACACAACCTATCTCACCAGCTATGAACGCACCAAGTTCAATACAAAGTCAGTGGTTGGCAGTAACCATGGGTGAACAGCACACACAGGACAATTCAGTGTCCTATCTGGGATGCTATCGGACTGCTGTGTTATCTTGGGCAAAGGAATTAACTTGCTAAGGACACCTTATGATTAGTGAACTGATGATGCCATGTATAGCACAGATTTCTTGGGAAAACCAGACACAAAATACTTTATACAGGGGCTATGCACAGTAAGAGATCCAAAATAAGTAAAGGTTATCATTAAGAATGAATAGTTTGTATTAAAATCACTTTCATAAAATATTTAAGGTGAATTTTTTTTAAAGTGTGACTACAAAGAAGCAGAAAAAAAAAAACTTAAATGATGCCCTCATCTTAGCAGAAGGATAAAAACTGTCACGAGGAAATAAAGAGAATTAAATTCCACAAGTACTTACCTTGTATGGCACATGTGCCTACCATGGGTGTGTGTGTGTGTGTGTGTGTGTGTGTGTGTGTGTGTGTGTGTGTATGAATTAAGTAAACCCTTGTGATGTTGATTATTTATACAATGCTATTAAATTCGTTTTCAATATTCATCTACTTAAGAAGAAAGTCAACAGTGTGGATTAATATGATGAATTATAAAGCATTTGACCACAACAATCCAATAGCCACTATTCTCAGAGCCGCCCCACTTCTGTAAGCTGTCCAAAGAGACAGTTCAAGTCCATTCCTGGGTCACTCACCGTCCTCTCCTCAGCTGCTGCCACAGCTTGTCCTGAGGGGTGAAAGAGTCGTCACAGTGCTTTTTCACAATGGGAACATAAGAAGGAACCACAGCTTCAGCACACGTCTTAACGAAGCGGAATGCTTCCTCCTTGGACGGAGAGTTGAGATCATCAAAAAAGATGCCTCCGATGCCCCTCCGCTCCCCACGATGCACTATGTAGAAGTAGTCATCGCACCTAAAGTATGAGTTTTATCATGTTAAATCATGGACCAAACGGTAAGACAGAGAGAAATACATGGAAATAGGTACGGGCCCTTAGGTTCAAGGCACCCTCCCTGACTCACACCAGCAATGTTTTCTATATTATGAAACTAGGACTTAGGCCAGATTTTCTGAGGATATTACGCATGCAGAACATATATATATACTCTTAAGTGCGGAGCAACCAGGCAACTCAAAACAAGCCAATCTAAGGATAAGGAACACTAAGAACTTCAGCGAATAACATAAGAGTACAGCACGGCTACCTACTTCCTACAACAAGTGATACTACCCGCTGGGGCACTGCTGCTCTTACAGGAGGCAAAGGGTGAGCGTTTCCTAACACAGACACCAGTTGGTACGAGCCTGAGCTCTGATGTGTCAAAGAGTCTTCATTCACCAAGAGCAGGACGCCGCAAACAACTTTAGGTCTCCTTCAGGACTAAAAGGGGTGACTCGAAAGCATGTACGGCTGTACGGGTGGGGGGAGGCTGGCAGAAGGAAATGTTTACAGAACGTCTTCATCTGTGTTAAAGGTTACCCTTAGGAGCCAGCACAAGAAGCCATCAACCTCCTTGGGATGCCACTGTCCTCTGTCTAACAAAACAAGTCTCCTAAGACACCACTCACTAATCTGTGTAGAATAGCCCTTAACTTTGTGAGAGCTCTTTCGATGGTCATTATATAAATATAAGGCCCACAAAGATTACCAAAGATACAGTCTCAACAGCTTACCATTTTTTAAATTTGGGGTAGATATCCGGCCCATGCTGATCACAAGCTTCCTTTAGAGTGCGATGGAAATGGACAGCATCCTCTTGGTTCAAGTATGTTGGCGTGAGGTCACATCCACCCCCAAACCACCAGTGTGTGTCACCTACCAAGGCAAGGGAGCCAAATCAATGTTGCCACGAGACTCAAGCACACCAGGGATGATAGTACTAGCAAGCTTAACTCAGCAACTTAACTTATGGATATGAAATAGGTTACAGCCAAGGAACATTTAACCAAATTTGGTTCTGACAGCTGGTAAAGCTGAGGCTGGCAAGATGTAAAAATGGGAAGAAAATGAGATAGGACATTAGTGAGAGAGAAGAAGCTGGCAGGGAAATGGGAGAGAATGTTGAGTAATAACAGTCCGTACAGCTGGTCTCAGCTGTGAATCTCAATGTTGGTTTAACTTTAGCATCACACAGCTCAAATATCTCAGCTAGATCACTATTTGAAAAAGCAATTTCTACATGAAGTTAATAAAAACAATGCAGGAGAATCCGATGATCCCACTCTTAGGAGTCACCCCAAAGCCACTGGCACATTCCATTTACCCCATAAAGGAAGAAAACACACGCTAAGGGAGCCACCTGCCATGTAAGAACAACTGTTTCATGTACTCGCTCTTATCTAGAAGCTGTCAATACCAGTTACCAGCTATTATACGTGTGTGTGTGTGTGTGTGTGTGTGTGTGTGTGTGTGTATAAAATGTTGTGTGTGTGCAGGTGCACATGGGTACATATGCATCCGTGTGCATTTGTGTGGAGGCCGGCAGTTGACATTAGATGTCTTCCTTAATCACTTTACCATTTATTTGTTTTGAGACGTGGTCTCTCACTGAACCCGGAACTTACCAATTAGCTATACTGACTGGCTCCAGATATCCTCCTGTCTAGACTCTCCAGCTCCCGGCTTTTTAAGTAAGTGTGGGGGGAATTCCAACTCAGGTCCTCATGCACTATATATAGAGTACATATATTCGTGTGTGTGTGTGTGTGTGCCCCCAATGGCAAGTTCTCAATTTCAGAAATAACAAATTTATATCATGTTGGGATTGAAATTTTGGTTCACATAATCATTCTGTGTGGAGTAAAGAATCAGTATCATTCTGATGTTTCAGGTCCTATACACCCTGCCAAGACTAAGCCTCTGTAATACTACTGAAAAGCAAAGTAATTTTGTCCTTTCTTACCTTTTTTTTCTTTTTTTTTGTTTTTTTGTTTTTCGAGACAGGGATTCTCTGTGTAGTTTTGGTGCCTGTCCTGGATCTCGTTCTGTAGACCAGGCTGGCCTTGATCTCACAGAGATCCTCCTGGCTCTACCTCCCCAGTGCTAGGATTAAAGGCATGCACCACCGTCGCCCGGGCTTCCTTTCTTACTTTTTAATAGGGTACCTTTCAATTTCTTTAAAATACAGACTTTGCACAATGATATTCCGCACAACTCTTGAGAGGCTTACCATCAGCTTCTTCTACTTCAAAGTATCTGTAGTTGAAATGCATAGTGGGTGCATAAGGATTCTTGGGGTGAATCACAGAGCTTATACCCATAGCAGTAAATGGCAATTTACCTGGAAAGTGAAATAACATAGTGAGATGCATTCAATCACCTGGTTTGACACAAATTACTCTCCTGTGATTTCTGAATCCATTATCATAAGCTGCTCTGTAACTTGTCCCTTAAGATATACTTTTCACAGTGAAAGCATGTGAACATGCTTACTGGGCATATGCATCCAACGGCTGTCCCAGAAGAAAGAGCTACTTTTAAGTAAAACTGGCGGGAAAACAGTTGGAAGGGAGAGTTAACCCGACTTACCATCTTTCCTCTTCAGGACTTTTCCTCTGCCTCTCATCTGACTTGCTGCTTCCTCAGAAAGACTCCCATGAACGACAGAAATGCTCACCCCAGCCTTTTCAAACACACGCCCATCCTGAAGCACACAGGTGATGCCACCACCTCCTGTCCACAAGAACAGAAAACCACAAAACAGGGGACCATCAAATGGGAAACAACTCTTCCCATGAACTCAGCATCATGAGGCATTCGCTTCCCGCTCTAGCTCCAAAACCATCTATAGCATATATTTTCACGTGCAGTACACTGGATGATTAGCTTAGCTTTCTGTCATAAGCTGTTCATACTAGGCAAACATTGAACCTAGACACAAACCACTAAAATGACGGTTCCTTCTGTGTTCTCCCACCATTGCCTAATCAATCACCAAAGAACTCTGTCTTCAAACATCACTAAAAGGAATCCATTTGTTATTCACAAAATAGAAAGCGAATGTTACAGGTAGGAGTGGGTACATTTAAACAGTGTCTACTTTCACTGAATACAAGAACTCCATATTGCTTCACGTTTTCTT
>CABHPQ010193387.1:0-23057 GCA_902168405.1 Peromyscus aztecus | reverse complement strand
ATGTGTGTACATGCATGTGAAAGCCAGAGATCATCATCAGGTGTCTCAATCCCTCTACACCTTATTTTTTGAGACATGGTCCCTCACTGAACCTGGGACCCACTGGCTTAGCTGGACTAGCCAGGGATCTTCCTGTCTGTGCCAGCCCTCCCCAGCACCAGGATATAGATGCACACATCTGTGTATATGCTAGTGTACTCAGATTTGTACTTGGATGTTGGGGATCTGACTTAGAGTTACCTCTGCAGACCTGTGATCTTTTTTTCTTATTTATATATTTACTTCTTTACTACTTATTTTGTTTGTTTATTGTTTTGAGGCAGAGTCTCAATCTTAAGGCTGAGCATATCCTGCAACTCATTATGTAGCTGCAGATGACCTCCAACCCTCAGCCTCCCAGGTGCTGAGGTGCTGGAAAACAGGCACGAGCCACTTAGTTAGACACTCTTGACTATCAAGACTCTCGACCCGCGCCAGCTTCTTCTCATAACAAGGGTTAGGGTGTATTAAAAACACGCTTGCTACATATAGTGGATGGCTGTCACCATACAAAGAAGCAAGCTATTGATATATGCAAGCAATTGATATATGAACCGAATCTTCAAAACAAAGCGAGAGATGTGAATCTTATTTCATTCTCCTCCAGGTGGGGTGATACCCAGTCTTGCCAGTACTGTTTACTGAGTAGACTTTTTTCCAGTGTGTTTTGACATCTTTGTTCATCTCCAGGTTCTCTCTCCTGGTCCATTGCTTCACGTGTCTGTTTGTACCACCTCTACGCTGTCTCTGTCACTACAGCTCTGTAGTATAATATGAGGCCAGATACTGTGATTCTTCCAGTGATGTTCTTGCTTCTAAGGATTACTTTAGCCAATTAGGGTCCTTTGTGTTTCCATATGCATTTTTGGATTGGTTTTTCTAGTTCTGTAAAGAATCTCTTTGGTGTTTTGATAGGGATTACATTCATCTGTGGACAACTTTTGGTAGTATAACCAATATTCACAGTATTAATTCTCTTAACCCAGGAGACTGGAGTGTTTTCCATCACCTGACTTCATCTTTAACTTCTTTCTCAGTGTGTGAAAGATTTCAGTGTAGAGATCTTTTGCTTCCTTGGTTGAGTTTACTTCTAGTTACTTTATTTACTTATTTATTTTTGGAGCTATTATGGGTGGAGTACTTTTTTTATTTCTTTCTCAATAAATTCATTATTGATGTACATACAAACAAATAGACAGTTATCAAAATAAGAAACACAGATGACCTATAATCATTTTTAAAATGTGTTCTGCATCCTTAGCTGCAAAGCCAAACTCCTCTGAAATTCCATCTCACCCCAGTCAGAATGCTTGTCATCAAGAAAAAAGGAAATGACAAATGCCAGTGAGGTTGCAGGAAAAAGAGACCCTTGTTCTGCTGGTGTGAGTGTGACCAAGTGCAGCAAGCAGTCTGGAAGTTTCTCACAAAATTCAAACCAGAGCTGCCACATGACCCATAAATGCCACTCCCGAGCATTTCCAAAGGACTCCATCTCCTGCCATGGAGATGCTTCCATAGTTATCACACTGCTCTATTCACAATAGCAATAGTATGGAACCAGCCTAGCTGTCCATCAACAGGTGCATGATAATGAAACTGTGGTTAGAAAAGATAAATGAAATTTATGGATGGAACAGAAAGTGTTACATTATGCTTGGTTAAACAGAAATCATATGTTCTCTCCCACATGCAGATCCTAGCTTATAATGGTGTATATATGTATCTATGTGGAGATGAGTGTGGGCACAGGCTAGGGAGCTAGAAAGGAGAACACAGGTAAACAGCTGTTAAGGAAGGTGGGCAGCTCTAGGACTCTTAACACATGAGAGGGGGTTATGGGTGGGTGGGTGAGCACAAGGGGGTGGAATCAATAAAAATAAATGTTGTTTGAAAGTGCCATAATAAAACCTAATATATTGTAAATACTAATAGGAAAAAAAAAAAAGGAGCCAGACATGAAGTCCACATATGACAAACTTTGTAAAAATTCCAGAAAAGGCAGAGTCAGGAAGCAAAAGAGTATTTATCAGTGAGTAAAGAAGGAGTGAAGATTGACTACATATGCTATGGGGGAAATTGAGGAGCCTTTAGGGGTTAGAAGTGGTTTAAAACAGTGTTGTAGTGATGTTTGTGCAACTCTATATATTTGTCAAAAGTAACCAAATTATATGGTTAAAATGGATAGTTATAAGATGTAAATTATCTCAATGAAGGTGTGAGAAAATGATTCAAAAATTACATGTGTACTATGTGACACACCAAAAACCAGTGACCTCCATGCAGCACCAGGGATTTTCAGAGTGTTGACTCTTATGCCATGCTCCTTGGCTGGTCCCCAGTGGCATTTGTGGTGGTAATACAAACTTTTCAAAGACAGGCATTGACTAACACTTATAACTGGCTGGTAGTCCAGGTCTCTTCACCAAAGGGTTGATCTGGACTGTCAAATTCATTAGGTGAATTAGGATACTTAGGAGATGAGTGAAGCTCACCTCTGGGTATGTGTATGAGGGTGAGTCCAGAGACAAGTACATTCTGGGGGCTCTGACCTAATGAGTGGATCAATCCCTTAATGGATTTGTAATTTCACTAAACTGTTGGAAGGTTGTAGAACTGTGGGAAATGGAGGGAGTAAGTTACTGAGCCATACTCTTAGGGTTTATATCCTGGGGCCATGTGATAGCTTTGGCCAATAGAAATTCAGGCAAGCCTTTGCAGGACAGGGTCTGCCTGTGACTCGTGGAGGAGGAACCAGGGAGAATTGCTGGTAGCTTGGATAGTTAACAGGATGTTTTAGGAGTGACTTTTGGGGGATGCATTCAGGTGGGGAAGACTCTGAGGTTGGACAAATTTCTCTGTGCAGACAGGGGAAGGCTGATTTTAAGTGGCTGTCAAGAATGTGAAGGGATGGATGGACCAGCAAGATGGTGTAGCTGGTAAATGTGCTTGCCACCAAGCCTGATAACCTGAACTGGATCCCAGGAACCACATGGTAGAAGCAGAGAATTGATGGTCACTGCAGTAGTCCATGCATTGGCCTTTGCTCACTATGGAGGCCCACAAAGGTATCATAGTGAGATCTGAGCTTGCTTTACCCAGCCTGGCTCCATTAAAGGATTGCCTGACCACGTACATGGTTACTAGGTGATTGGAAGGGTCTGCACTTGGCTGTGCTAGGGGGAGGTCTGTTGCTCCACCCCTCAGCATTCCTATAAACAGCCCTTTAGAAGAGCCAGAAGGGGCCGGTGGATAATGATCCAGGCCCTCCCGAGGCTGTCCTGTGTTCCTGTTTCTCTCCCCTCTATCCTCCTACCTCTGTCTCTCTACCTAATGCTCTTATCCCTCTCTCCTCACGAGTTCCCTGTCATAAAAAGTGGGAACTGGTCTCCCACAGTTCACAGAACCGTTTGGCATCTTGGAAGCTGTAGAAGGAAGTTCCTTGACATCTCTGTGGTCCCACTGCAGTCTCCTGCCAATGGTTTTCTGCTTCTGTCTGATCTATGCCAGTCACTCACAGACAGTGTCACACCTCGTTTTCTCCCTCCTGTGTGTGGCACAGCAGGGCAGTGGCCGGATCTTGCAGTCTTCCTGTCTCTTTCTGACTGTCAGTTTCTGGAACATGCCATACCAGCATGTAATGTCAATCCAGGAGAGTTCCAGCCCTCCCCTTCATAATGCCCTCCCCATCGCTAACTGCTGTGGCTCTTTGCCGGCTTGCCTGTTCTCTGCAAAGCAGGACTCCTGAGGGCAGAGGCCATGTCTGTGTGCCTCAGGCACATCTTAGTCTAGTGTGGGGCATGGGGAAGTTTCTCAGCAAATATTTGTGGGATCCAGAACTCTATTTTCTGAGGAACAGTCTGTGTTTCAAAAGCCTGTTGTGGCTGGCATGTGGGGAGGATAGATCTACCAGTTACAAATTCCTTAGAAAAAGATACATTTTAAAATCTCCTAGGATCTTGGTGTTTGCAAAGCTTATTTCTGAAGGCATCAGATCCAGGTCAGATGGCCTTTTGATGGTTTTCTGGACTGTTTCTACTGGATAATAAAAACCTAATGAGGCTTTCTAAGTCACAGACTTAACACGGGGTTTTCTTCCAGGAACTGATGAAATTCGCATGTGCTCCTTCACTTCCCCAGCCTGTGGAGCTGGCAGCTAAGGGCCAAGGCCTTGTTGGTGTTACTGGTATTGAGGGAGTCTCAGCAGTTTCCGTGTTCAAGTCCCCCCCTCCCCCTTCTCTCTCCTGCCAGGATTGACCCCAGTGTCCCACGTGCTAGGCACGAGCTGTGCTACTGAGCTGCATTCCCAGTCCTTTCAAAAAATGTTTGAATTTTGAGACGGGGTCTTACTAAGCTACTCAGGCTAGCTTTGAACTCAC
This sequence comes from Peromyscus aztecus, assembly GCA_902168405.1. Classification (NCBI taxonomy): domain Eukaryota; kingdom Metazoa; phylum Chordata; class Mammalia; order Rodentia; family Cricetidae; genus Peromyscus; species Peromyscus aztecus. The sequence continues at coordinate 18,642 of CABHPQ010193387.1, read as the reverse complement.
GCTGTAGCCCTGATCCTTCTGCCTCAGCCTCCCAAGTGCTGGTATCACAGGGCTGCCCTTCTATATCCACTATAACTAATACTTTCCTGAAAACAGGTCATTTCAGTGTGTGAAGTACAGAGATAATTGATATACTTGGGCTCTCACTCCTCTCTCTCTCTCTCTCTCTCTCTCTCTCTCTCTCTCTCTCTCTCTCTGCAGTATTTTATATTTAGTGAAACAGATCTCACTATCTCACTATATGTAACTATGTGTATCCCAGGCTGGCCTGGAACCTGTCATGCTCCTGCCTCAGCTTCCCTAATGCTGAGATTGCAGATCTGCACAAGCACATCAGGTCTGCCTCGTGTTAGTTAAGATTCTCCAGAAAGGTAGCCTGATTGACTAGCTAGTTCCTGTTGGCTGATAGGACAGTCATCTCTGGAGACCACAGGGACCGCTTGGCCTTCCTGACAGAAGAGCTAGATGCCATAGCTACAGCCTTTTCAAACTTCTTCCTTCTAGTCTGAAACCAAGCACGGAGGAAGGTGGAGGTCTAGCACACACCTCAGGCCACTCTGGGGTCTAAGGAGAGTTAGCCGAGTCACTGGGGTTTGAAGCACTGTCACTGTCAGAGGAGCCCTGGTCCCCTGGGGATAGACCTATGGTGGCACTGTCTGCACCAAGCCCATGGCTTGGAGCCGCTGTGGAAAGCAAGACTTTGGCACACCCTGAGAAAGGTAAAGGGCAGTCCTGGGGCACCCAGCCTGGAAGGCTATATGAAGGTGGATATCATGGCCCCACCTCCATGTCTGAACCACTGTCCAGGCGAACTTCTCTGGAATGTTTGCTCCCCCAGAAACAAGCTCTTCAGGTCTGCCCTTGTCCCGTTTCCTAGAACTGGCTGTCCTGCTCATTCTGCTGACACCCCTCAACCCTGTGAAGCCAGCCTCCCTGCAGTGTTTCTGTCTCTGGCCTCGCCTCTCCCCTCCTCCCTCTGCTTCCCACACAAAGCAGCCTCAGCTGCCTCTTAGGGCTGGGACTCTGCCAGCACCAACTTCAAGGTCACACCCTCCACCTCAACCTCAAGTTGAAGTGACTTGCCAAGTTGTACTTCTCAAGCCAACAACAGCCTCTCCCTAAGAGGGATGCAGGTGCTGGAGGCGAGAGAGACATTTTATTGTGCAAACAATTGTTCCCCAGGAGAGGTTAATCTTCTGCCTCCCTAATGGATGCACTACCACAGACTGATCCCATAGGTCCTCTGTTTTTTTCCTTTGTGTGTGTGTGTGTGTGTGTGTGTGTGTGTGTGTGTGTGTGTAATTCCATTTTAGTATTATTTTAAAATTACAGCAAAGTATCAATGATACAGGATATACATGCCGCCTGGATTTAATGAATGTGAACACTTTGCTGTCTTTGCTTTGAATCTTATTTTAAGAAGAAAGCTAAGCCTGGGGGCCTAGCTCCACAGTAGAAAATTTGCCTAGCGTGCACAGAATCCTGAGTTTAGTTCCCAGAAACATACACAAATAATAATAATAATAATTAGTACAGATGAAAATCACATGAACAAATGCTGGAGTGATGATCCAGAAGGTAAAAGTGCCCACTTCAGGAGCCCAGAGACCTGAGTCCAATTCCCCAAACCCAAGTAAAGGTGGAAAGGAGAGGGCCCACTCCTGAGGGCTGTCCGCGGACCTCCACACATGCATCATGGCATGTATGTCCCCACACTTACATGTATATCACACACACACACACACACTGAGTTAGAACAGAATGGAACGGAACAGAATAGAAGAAGAGAATATACTGTGTGCCAGGCTCTCATCTAAGTACTTCATACTTGACAAAATCTGTGAAGCAGACATGAACGTTGTCCCTCTTTACAGACAAAGGAATCGGGAGCAGAGAGATTAAGCCACTTGCCCCAAATCACACAGCTACTAAATGTTAGAGGCAGGATTTGAGTTTACACAAACTAGACCAGATACGGTTTTCTATTGTACTTTATTAATATGTTCAGAATAATGATAGGCATTTGTTGAATACCTAGTCATTCATTAGTCATAATGGATGACTAATCATCTCATTAATTTGGTATGTACCTAGATCCATTCCTGACTTGCATCCTAGGAGTACCTAGCTCCAAGACACAACCAAATCATTTCTATAAAATGCACCAAGCCATGAAGATCATACATTTTTCTGTTGAGCAACTCTGGATCCTATGATATCCTTAATCTTATGTGCCTTGTAGCTTCCTGTGGGCCATTCTTGTATTTGTTGTCAACCGCTGCGTGGCAATGTATTCCAACACATGCAGATATCACAGATGCTGGGGTTCTGTGTGAAGTGAGGGTAGCTCGTTCTCGCCCCTCTCCTGTACCCAGAGCCTCGTTGATCTGGTAGTCTGCAGGCTACAGTCATTAGGAGGTCTGTTCCCATCCCCACCTGGCAGCTGATGCTTGTAATAACCGAACCACTGTCAATGTGGGCTTCCTTATGACAGACAGGAAGGTTGGTAGCTGGTCCATGGGCAAGTGACCTCGAGAGAAAGAATCAAAGACAGAGTCAAACAATCAAATCAAATAAAAATGTTATCAGAGCCACCTTGCCTTTATGACCTCCGAAGTCACATAATTCCCCCCCCCCTCCTGCCTCCTCCAGCTGTCACAGCAGCTGTGAAGGTCCGTCTGGGTTCAAGGGCACAGACTGCCTCTCAGCCAGGGCCACAGCAGGTCCTATTACACAGAAAGCCACAGGATGGAGGTGAGAAGGTGCAAGAAGCCATGTAATATATTCTCTTTCCAGACTAAAAGGGGGGTAGTGTTTCGGTTATTAAGATGGTTTCTCAACTCTTTAGTCCAAACCGGCTTCAAATTCTCTGTAGCTCAGGCTAGCCTGGAGTCTGAAATCTTCCTGCCTCTACTTCTTGAGTGCTTGTCCTACAACCATGTCCTACACTTGGCTTCAGAGTTGTTTGGGGTTGTTTGTTTGTTTGTTTGTTTCAAATTAATTGGGTCTCTTTAGTATTTGTGAGATTGGACTTAAACATTATGCCCGTTACTAAAGTCACTGCTTCCACAATGATGCAACTGTCACCATGCTTTTCCTTTAACTCTTCAATTCTTATCAAGCCCCTCCCCCGACACTGAAAGACAGGCCGTGTTAGACGGCTGAGTCTTATTTCCCTAACTTCTAGAATGTTTTCTTTCTGGCGATTAGGGTCAGGTTCCTCCACATCATGGCTTCGTGAACCTACGCATTACCTAAAATCAGTCTGGCTTGATCAGATTCATCAGTCCCAGCTTCACCCACAGTTTCATCAATAAACTCAGTGACCATGAACAGATCAAAGTGAGGTCGGGGTGCTGCACCCATTACTGTGTGTGGAAAGGAAGAGCTCCCATTAGGCTCCTTTTTACCCTTGGAATGAAGAGTAAGTAATTCGTGTCTTGAAGAAATAAAGCCAATATCCCACTCAACAGTTCAGAAGACTCACTCTTTGTCCTGATAGAAAAAAAATATCTACTTCCCAGAAGCATGCAGGGAAATGATAATAAAGGACAGATGCCTCTTAAAGAAGATGTCATGGCATCTTTGCCCTGAAGGAGAATTGCAGGTGTGTGGAGAGCACAGGTAATGTTCTCCTTAGTGTAACCTAAGAAGGTGCTAAGTATCCCAAGATGAGGCACATCTGTCTCCTGTGAGTACACCCGTAAACCTCTTGGCGATGAGTGTCTTACTGGGGGCTGTCTGTTGAGTGTGGGGCTGATGGCACTGTATGTGGGCATCCTTGCCTCTCTGTTACTGAAGAAAATCAGACTCTTCCATTTCCTGTGACTGTGTGGTTTCTATTGTCACTGAATAAATAGCTCTGTGGTTTGGCCGTACGTCTCTTAAGGAATGAGTTATTTAAGGTCTCTAATTTAATCATCTCAAGATGATCTCCCTACCTCGATTTAATAAAAGAAATTAAAATGTGTTTGCTTTTTGTGAGTATCCTCAGCCACCATCTGCTTAACAATGTGGATACAATCAGCCCCTGCAAAGGATGGGAGGAGATCATGTTTATAGAGAAGTTTCTCTTTTTCTAAAAAGCATGTGCATAAAAATTTTAAATCCCCAAAGGGTGAGGGAATCTGTCAGAAGTTTTAGTTGAGATTTCATTTCATACAAGAGCTAGTCATGTAAAATGATCTCTCCAGATATAAATCCGAGCTTCCTGGTAATTGTCTTATTTTCAAACAAATACGGTATGTTAAAAATTGTATTATTTTCCAGAACGCCTTTCTGCAGTCAGTGTGGTAGCGGTCGATGGGACTAAATTCAGGCCACCTGTTCCCACTGCTTTTCAGTCTTCTGTGTCTGGAGAATTGCTCTAGCCATCTTTGCCTCATACAGCTTATTCTGGAAGGATAGATATGCTTTTTACATTAGTATGAGTGGTTTTTGAAGACAGGGAATTAAGATTTTTAAACTATTTGTAAGACTGTTTTTTTTTAAGGCATTATTATTATTAAGACAGACTTAACATTCAATTAATTTAAGGAATAAACTCAGTTTTTTAGTATTTTATAGAGTTGAACAGCCATCATCCCTACCTTTAGAATAACTTAAAAAACAAAACCACGGGTATTTCTTATCACTGACTCCAATTCCTCCCACTGGTACCCCAGGTCCCTTTGATCTTTTCTGGACATTTGCTAGAAAGGTCCTTAAGTGGCATGAGGCTGTTTTGAAGGTTATGTGAGAGGAGCAATTAATAGCTGCTTGTAATTCATTCCCTTGTATTGCCAAATAATACTCCATTATTTAAGTATAACACATTCATTCATTCATGCATCAGGTGGAAAGCACTTGGATTGTTTCAGCTCTTTGGTTATCATAAATAATGCTGCCCAAAGCATTCATAGACAAGTTTGTGTGCAGATATATATTTTTAACTGTGTACTTTCTGCTGTATATATTTTTTCTTGGTTACACGCCTATGGATAGAGTTGATAGGTCACAGGTAGCTCAATACTTAAGTTTTAAGGACCGCAAAACTATTTTCTATAGTCATGGCACCATTTTAGTCTTTTATGAGCAATGTACATGTTTCTAGATTTTGCCATTTGCTCACCAATAGTTTTATTTCCCTGAGGTTTCGGGTTTAATGTCTGCAGTTTTTCTTTGTGTCTGCAGCCATTCTAGAGGATATGGAATGCTATCTGACTGTTTTATTTTCATTTCTGTTGTTTTTAAGGCAGAGTTTTTAATCCAAGTAGCTCTGACTGTCCTGGAACTCTCTGTGTACAAGAGACTGGCCTCAAACTTAACAGAGATCCATCCACCTTCTACTGTCTCCAGAGCTCTGGAATTAAAGGTGTATGCCACCACACCAGGTGGCTTTGATTTACATTTTTCTAATGATTGGTAACATTTAGTATGTTTCCATGGGCTTATAGGCCATTTTCTAACTAATATGGGGGGGGGAGGTTCAAATACTTTGCCCATTTAAAAATAATTACTGAGTTACAAGAATCATTTATAGATTCTAGATATAAGTCTTGTATCGGATACACGACTTGTCAAAGTTTCATCTGTTCAGTAGCCTACCCTTTCACTACACTGACAATATCTTTCTTTGAACATTTTTTATGAGTCCCAGTTTCTCTGTTTTCCCTTTTGCTGACCTCACTTCCAGTGTCATATCTAAAAATCCATCACCCAACGGAAGCTCACATAAACTACCTCTGCTTTCTCTCTTTCCTTTTTTTAAATAAAGGACTTGGGGCATGAGTTCTTCTCCATCATCTTTGCTGTGAACAAATGGCAAGTCAGCAGTCTTACACATGCTGATAGTTGTAGCTCCTACCTTTATGTTTTTGAGCCATTTGTACAGGTGCACTGTAGGCCATCAACGACGTTGTTCTGTATCAGTACACACGGGCGTCCCAGCACCACCTAGAGCAAGCTTCTTTCTCCATTACTGTGACTTGGACAAGAAACATGTACTGCGTCTAAATATGACTTTCTTCATGCTGAGGGGTTCAGTGGCACTGCAGCCATGTTTAAATGGCTTGTGACAATGACAGACCTCAGTGTCTATCCAAACATGGTTCTGCAGGTGCACAAAATGCAGCAGTTATGGGGTCATAATGGCTTCCACCAAGATTTCAAAGAAAAGTCTGGGAAGCTAGGCAGAAGCATTCCACAGAGTCTGAAGCTCTCTGGAGAATCCCCTGTGGGGCAGTGCCTAGTGGGCCCTTAGCAGAGACTTTGGAAAAGCAAAGCAAACAGCAGATTGTCACGCTGATCTTGGAAAGATACACAGATCAGTGTGCATCCCAAAAGAATAACCATGCAGCTGCAACTAGCAAAACCATAGGAAGATGATGCTGAGACCTGAGGTACCCATCTCTCACCTCAGTATGCATGGGACGCTAAACTCGGACTTTAGATTTATGGCCATGCCTGTTTTCAAGCCCCTTACCCCTTTCTACTTGTACTTTTCTCCCTTCTGGAATGGGAATGTGTGCCCTGTGCCTGTCACGCTGATGTATATTGGAAATAGATAATTTATTTTTTAACATACAAGACTCATGACTGCAAGGAAATTGCCTTGAGTATCAAATGAGACCCTAGATGGTTCAATTGTAGAACAAGCTAAGAGTTTGGGGAGATAGATTATTTTAATGAGAAGAAGATGAGCCATGGAGGCTAGGGGAAGAATGTTACTGGATTTGATGTGGGTTCCCCAAGGGTTCATGAGTATAGACCTAGTCCTCAGTGAGAGGTAATAAGAAAATCGAAACTTGATCTGTGTTGTCTAGAGGTGGGACCTTGGGGAGCTGATTAGGGTTAGACAGAGTCCTCAGGGTGGGGCCCCATTATTCAATCTCAGGGGCTTCATAAGAAGAAGGAGGAGTCTTATTGTGTGTTACGTACAGCCTCTCTGGACTCTTCAACAAGAAGGTCATTACAAGATGGAACCCTCACCCATGGAACTTTGGAGCTGTCAACCAGCTGTGGTATTGTCACAGATAATGCACTGACATGGCTACTGAATGCTTTTGGCAGCCTTGTTGATAAGTCTCCTGATATAAGCATGGAGGCTCATGTCTGGACTTCCAGTTCTGTTCCGTTGGTGTTTGTGATCTTTGCTGTTAGTGCCACTGTTTTGAATATCATGGATCTGAAGCAAGTTTTAAAGTTAAGGAAGACAAGTCCTCTGACTTCAGTCTTTTCTAAGGCCATTTTTTTTTATTTATTCTGGGGCCCTTCTGTTCCTATATGCATTTTAGGATCAGCCTATAATGTTATGCTGAGATTTGTATTTAATCTGTAAATTGATTTGAGAAGTGTTGTCACTCTGATGACTCTGAACTTCCAGACCACAATTTAGACCCTTCTGATTGACTAAGGCAGGTCATCCCTCCTGATACATTAACGCAGGTCAGCATCATTTCCTGTTTTCTTGTGTAGGAATTGTTACATTTTTTTTGTTGTTGAATTTATGCCTATTCTATTCATGTTGGTACTTTGGCAATGAAATTGTTTTTATGAAATTTTAGTGCGTGGAAATAAAGTTTACTTTTGTTTATCCGTCATATGTCCCACATCCTCAATAAGCCAGTTCATTCGTTCTAACAATAGATTCCTCAGGATTTTCTATGTTCAACATCATGTCATCAGTAAAATCAAGATTGTTTTTAACTCCTCCATTTTAGTACACATGTTGTATCCTATTAATAGTGCATACTATATTCTTTTGCCCCCTCCCTAAGGTCATACTCTGTAGCCCAGGCTAGCACAAAACTTCCTGTGTGACTCAGGCTGGTCTGAGACTTGCAGTGATCCTTGGTCTCAACTTCGGGAGTGCTAGGATTGCAGGCAGGAGATATCATGCCCCTTGACATTGACTTCTGGTTATGAACTTTCCTCATGTTTCTGATATAAACCTGACTTGACTGGGTGTATAATCTTCTTTAATATGTTGCTGTATTCTGTTTGCTAGTATTTTGTTGAAATTTTCTACCTATGTTCATAAAGAATATTAATCTTTAAGCTTCTTAAAAACAACTGTCTCAGGCTGGAGAGATGGTTCAGCAGTTAAGAGCACTGACTGGTCTTCCAGAGGTCCTGAGTTCAATTCCCAGCAACCACATAATGGCTCACAACCATCTATAGTGGGATCTGATGCTCTTTTCTGGCATAAAGTTGTACATGCAGATAAAGCACTCATATTCTTAAAATAAATAAATAAATCTTTAAAAAAAGACAACTGTCTCATTGTTGTATAAGAGTCATGTTAGCTTCGGAGAATGAGCTGCAGTGGGTTTCCTCTTCTATTTCTGGAAAACTTTGTCAAGAATTGTTATTATTTCTTCTGTAAATGTCGGCCAAATTGGTCTGTGAAGACAACTGAGTGTGAACTTTCCTTCATGGAATGTTCCTAGATGACTAAATTCACCTCTGTGCTTGATGGCCTACTCAGATTTCCTACTTCTGTAATCAGTTTCAGGATCTCAGTTTCTGGGGAACTTGTCCATATCATCTAAGTTATTTAGATTTGGCTTCTGGTGTATCACAGACTCCCCTCACATTCTTTCATATTTCTGTAAGGTCTGTAGCAATAGCTCATCTTTTGTTCCAATTCTATATATTCTGTCTCTGTTTTCCTTGATTACACTTGCTTTGTCAGTTTTATTAACTTTTTCAAAAGCCAGCTATTGGTTTCATTGACTTTTTTCTATTGTTTTTCTACTCTCTACTTTGCTAATTTCCATTCTAATTCTTCTGAACATATGGTTTTATTTTGTTTCAGTGTGAAGACCTAGAACCAATGAGTGAAAGCTATAACTTAAAAAAACATATTTATCCTTTGAAAATTTCGTATTGTATACAATATATCTTGACCATATCCAAAATTCACCCCTTTTAATTCTCTCTTGGATCTCCCTTTCACTTCTCTCTCCCAAATTCGTGTTTTTCTTTTATAATTTTTAATTAATTAAATTTTTAGCTCACTGAGTCCAATTAGTGCTGTCCTTATGTGCGTAAGTGCGGAGTCATCCACTGGGGAATGGGAAACCTACCAGTGGCCATACTCCCAGAGAAAAATGACTTCTCCTCCTTCAGTACCTGTCAACTGCCAATAGTTCCTCAGATGGGGTGAGGCCTCGAGAGCCCCCTCTCCAATCTGTGCTAGATTAAAACAAAAATTTTTAATTTATTTTTATATGTATGTGTGTTTGCCTGGTTACAGGTGCACCATATGTGTGCCTGGGGAGGTCAGAAGGCATTGGATCTTCAGAAACTGGAGTTACAGATGGTGGTGAGCTTGTAGGTGTGGGGAATGGAACCCAAGTCCTGTGCCATAGCAGCCGGTACTCATGCTGAGCAATCTTCCCAGCCCCTACCATGCTGAATTTGTAACTGGCTGGATCTTATACAAGTCTTGAAGAAAATACACAGGGACAGGATTCACTAATCTCTATTATTTTCTTCTTCTTGCTCACTTGAAACTCTTTTCTTTTTCTGGCATTGAAAAGTAGGTCCAGGATGCTGATTTGAAATCTTTCTTCTTCCTTAATGTAGACATTACAGCTATAAAATTCCCTTGGAACACTACTTTAAATGTTTCATGAGTTTTGATATGCTGTGTCTTTGTTTCCATTTATCTCAAAGCATTTTCTGTTGTCCTTTGGATCCTCTACCTGTGTTTCTACTTACTTCTAAGTCCAAATTCTCTATTTCATTCTTTTGAATAGCTTGTGTCTCTGTGGTGGTTTGAATAGGAATAGATCCCATACTTGACAAGGATTAGGAGGTATGGTGTTGTTGAGGGAAGTGTGTCACTGGGGGGTTGGCTTTGGGGTTTCAAATGTTCAACCCAAGCCCAGTGTCTCTCTTCCTGCTGCCTGCTGATCCAGATGTAAAGTTCTCAGCTACCACTCCACTAAACCTCTGAACTATAAGCAAGCCCCAATTAAATGTTTTCCTTTAAAAGAGTTGCCATGGTTATGGTGTCTCTTTACAGGAATGGAATACTGACTAAGACAATCTCTTTATTCATATTTTTTCCCTGCAGGACCTGTTAATCTGAGAATCATGAGAGAAAGACCACTTCCACAATTTGTGATCCAAATTTGAAGCAATCTTTAATTAAATACTGGCAGGATGATAGACTATGTCCAGGACCATTGTGGGATTCCAAGGAAATGGCCATGAGTCACATTTTGCAGGTTCAGTCATGGGCAGGAATATATCTTGATGTATTTCTGTTCACATAGCTCCTACCCACATGTGATCAAGCACGTCTGGTGCAGTCGAGTCAAGCAAACATAGGACAAACAGGTACTGTTTCTTAACTGTCTTAACTGGAAACAGAACCTTTAGCCTGCAAAGGTATATTTTTTCTGTTTTATTCTCACATTAACTTGCAAGGCGGTATTGTTCCTGTTCCTGTGTTGGTCTCAAGTCCCCCCTTGAGTTGTATCCTAAGTCAAATCTTTGACTCTGTGATGGGTACCTATTTATATTTGGATCTAATAACCATCAGTTTAATGGTACCCACACAGGAATTATCTAGATAAGGCACTAATGATGTAAAAGGCAACAGGAATTAGCAGAAACCGAAGAGTCAAAGGCCCTGCAATGGCTGACATCAGAGTTACTATCTAGGAGGAGCCTGGAAATGAGAATGAGACCAATCATTTGTTTCATCTTGGTGACTTTTTTGCAATGTTTCTTTGAGTACAGCCAGATTATCTCTAATGATTCCCAAGTGGAAATCTGCTGAGGCAGATATAGACTAGGGACAGAAGTTAAAGTATAGGAACTTAAAGGAAAATCTTACATTTGGAACTTTTAGGCCTATAGCCCTGGTAGTTGTGGGAGGGACAGAGTCCCAAGACCAGGAGGGAGATCCCAGACTCAGGAATAGACAGGTAGAGAAACTTAGGCTGTACTTGTCTGGAGTCCTTTTGATCTGTGAGAGATGGATCCAAGCCTTATGACTCTCTAGATTCTCTGAAACTTACATGAATTGTTTGTTTATAAAAAGACATAGAAGTTTTAGATATATTAGTATTATCATTGTTTTTAATCTGTACTAAAACCCATCTTGTAGAAAAAGCAGCTAGCAGGTGCCTGTAAGAAATTTCACTATAACAATGGCATAAAGTGGGGAGAAGTCTGAAAAAATTATTTTTCAGACCGTCAGAACTTTCATAGACTTTAAACCTTTTTCTTTCCATCTAATCATTTACCTGAGACATGTGAAGTTAATATCAAAAACAATCATTGCAAATCAAGTTCTTTTAAATAAAGGAACAGTAAAAAAAAATACATCTGAAGCCTAGTTATCCTTCAATATGAAGCCTGTTAGCAAGGCAAACTTGTCTACCTTTTCTCAACAGGAGACCTAGTAGCTCCAGAAAAATTAAGGCCTAGATTCTACATCTGAAATGAACTAACAAAATGGTTGTAGCCTTGGGAGGAGGAGCTGGTTGCCTGCTGCTGCCAAGCTGACAAAGCTACAATTAGTCTAGTGTAGGTGCCCACAGAGGCTCCCTAGTAAGACCGTACTCAAGGTCAGAGAAGCTGAGCTTGCTTTACCCAGCAGGGCCCCATAATGGGATGATTTGGCCAGGGTGTGGTTACTGGGTGTTTTGAAGGGTCTATACTGGCTGTATGTTGTGCTTTGATATTGAAAGGGGGAGGTCTTTTGGCTCTCCCCTTGACAGTGTATAACAAGCCCATTAGAATAAACCTCAAGGACTGGGTATTGACCCAGGACCCTCCCGAAGCTATCCTGTGTCTCTTTCTTATCTTCTCCTCTATTTCTGTCTAATACTTCCTCATTCCTCTGTCCTCCCCCCAGGAACTCTTCAACAGGTCAGAGCTGGACTCCTACAGTCTAGCCACCAATCCATCAGAGATCTGAGAAGGAAAAATTACAGCAGGAAGTATAAACCAAATAGACTATGTATCAATTAAAATGACAGAGATTATCCCATTACCTAGGCAGTGATCCCAGTGTCCTGTGGTCTCCATGGCTTTGCTTTGGAGGCAGAGATACCAGGACAGCATCAGTCTTCAACCACCAGGCCCAGGTCTGAGAGACTTTCTGAGGTTTTCCTGTAGACAGGAAACTTGAGAGACTGACCTTACTTTGTCTAGGCAAAGTGGGGCAATCAACTCTCCAGTGTCCTGCTTGTCCACAGTTTGGGAAAAGTTCTGGCAGTGAACAAGGCATTGGGTGGTCTTGCCCAGTGGTGAGCATTACCACAATCCAGGTGGAGTTGTCATGGTGCCCCATCATCTTCTTGAAGACCTTAGGGTCTCTGTCATAGTCGGCTTTTCCCATTAAACATTTTAAATGCCACATTCAGCAGATCTCTGACAAGTTTGAGGACCATTACTTATTAAATATATCTGAGTTAAACAAACTTTGCTTGTTTTTAGTTGTTTGCTTTAGGCTTAACATTCAAAACATATGCAGGAGGCTACATAAGGCTTATTTCTATAACATGCTTAGCATGACTACAAGTATAGTTCTGAACATATTAAAGAATCTGATCATTTATGAGATGATGGACCATCAACTTGCATGTCTTAATTATCTTTAACACCTTGTAATAAGTTAGTAGCTTTTATAAGATTAGAACTTTATAGCTTTATCTCTGCTAAGTTTGAGCCTTAAAAACTAACAATCTTTGAAGTTCTTTTAGTATCAAAATATAACTTTAAATCATAGTGCAACATTATAGAATACCATAGTTTCTTAAATGACTGAGCTTTGCAAAAAAAAAAAAAAAAAGCTAGAGCTTAAGAAAGTAGCAAAGACAAAGAAGTTAGACATTCATTATTAAATCAGCATCTGCTAGCCTGAATAAACCTTAGGTAAGGAGAAACCTTTTGCCAGACTGCTTAGGTCATTGTCTTGCTGCATCATAGGATAGGAACAGCCCAGTTTCTGGTGCTTAGTATTTGATGCTCATAGCTGTGACCCTAAATTTTTAACTATTTATTTATTTAGATTACATATTAATAAAGATATTTTAATAAAATATTTTATAAATTTAAAATGTTCCATGGCCTTATAAATTTAAATATCTTTAAAAGTATTCATTAAAAAAATATCCAGTTCAGCTGGGCAGTGGTGGCGCACACCTTTAATCCCAGCACTCGGGAGGCAGAGGCAGGCGGATCTCTGTGAGTTCAAGGCCAGCCTGGGCTACCAAGTGAGCTCCAGGAAAGGCGCAAAGCTACACAGAGAAACCCTGTCTCGAAAAAAAAAAATCCAGTTCTTTTTCTCATTTAAATTTTCTGTAAAACTCCAAAATTCCCTCTTAAAGAAGTTTAAAATCTCTCAACTACGTGCTCCTGCAATATCAAAATTAAAGTGTCCTTTTTACTTCAAGAGGGAAGATACAGGGCACAACCAATCTACACAAGGCAAAACCAAGCTCCAACAGTGCAAACAACAATTCAGTGCTCAGTATCTGGGATTCGTTCATAATCCTTTGGGCTTTCCCAAAAGACTTGGGTCACCTCTCTGGCCCATCCCCAGCAGCATACTTAGCCTCCCTTCTCGATCCCAGCTGGCTCCATGAGCCCTCCATGTCTTTAAAACCAATACCACCTGGATGACTTTACATTATAAAGTTTGGCTGCTAACACAAGATACATCCTTGTATGTGAACACATGGAGGTGCAGTTTAACACCTTATTTTAAAAGCATTGTTTTCAATGCTATCTTTCATAAACCTTGCTTTCAGGACAGGACAGGAATTATCATACAAAGTCCATCCTAATCCAAAATACCTTGGAGACCTTTTGTCACCTTTAATCAAGATGGTGGTGAAGTCGTATGACATCCATCTTCTCCAACCTTAACAAAGATGGCTATCAGCCACATGGTTGCCTAAATATGACAGTGAAGTCACATGACATCTACCCTCTTCAACCTTAGCAAAGATGGCGGCAAGCCTCAGGTTGCTTATATCCCAAAATGGAATCATGCTATGTGGCTCCTTTAAGATTACTTATTCATAGATTTTTAACTATTAATCCTGTGTTATGAGTTTTAAGTTAACTTTTTGTTACAGATATTACAGATTTTTTAACCATACCTAGTACACTTACAGATCTTGAGATAGAGAGCGTTTATATAATAGTCCTATAGGCAATTAAATGAAAACAATAGTCTTTTGAGCTGTTCTGCTTTGCCCTCTTCTCCCTGTTACAGCACCTGACCCAGACATAAAGATTTTAAAAGCATGCTAGGGTCTGAAAAAAATGAGGAACCATAACCCAATTCCAGAGCTAGCTTTTCAATAAAGTAGAACAGTATAAAACAACTTTAATATTACCCATACCCAAACAACATTTGAACCCTTATTATGTTGGATCCAGTTGGAGCCAGTGACCAGAAAGCTCAGAGATATATTCTGAGCCCAAGCCATCAAGGCAGTCATGGTAGTGGTGGTGGTTGGTGGCTGGCAGCAGCAGAAACAGCAAAAATATAACCAAGATACAGAGAACACGGCAAGCTCACACATTCAAAAGAACTCAGTCAGAAACAAAAACGACCATACACACATATATTCAACTGAGTTTGACCCATTTCTGTCTCAGCTCCATGTTTACAACAAAACTTACTTACAGACATACCAGAAAATGCAGGTTCATTCATACACACAAAACAGACAGACGAAACTTTCCAACCAACCAGACCCAGGCAAGCAGTTGATGTCTCACTATTTGCCCAGGATGGGATCATACTGGGGTCCCCTGGAACACCTCCACATCCCAGGTAGGGATCCTACAGAACAGAACAACTATGACTCACCGGGAGGCCTCCATAGATGCTTGTGCTGAATCCAGTGCCCAGTGGGCTATAGTGCCTGCCTGCATCGTAGGTGGAAGGGAAGACAGTGGAATCTTCTGATACGGTGGTAGGCTGCTGATTCCGCAGCTGGCACTCCAGGGGCAAAGCAGTGCTGCAGGGGCACCAGCCAGCTTCTGCGAAGGGCCCCAGGGCTTTTCTTCAAAGCTGCCCACCAAGCTCCAAGCCTGACTCTGGGCACCACACTCTGCCCCGCCACACATAGACCCGCCACATACAGCCATCAAACCGCATACCCCAAAAGCTCCACCTTTTCTGGAGTGACCTCTCCAAGAGCAGTGCAGAGCTATCTGGCTTATAAGTCTTGTTGTTCATCCATTCAGTCTGCCGAAGTCAGAACACGTAAAGACAGAGATGGGTACAGACACAAGACAAGACACAGAACCGCAATGATGACAGAAAACATGGAGACAACAACGTTAACAATTGGAGCCATTCAGAGAGGCCCACCAGTCTGACCAAGATAAATCTTAATAAATAGGAACCCCCTCCCTTTTTTAAATAATCTGTCACCCCAGATGCTGGGAACCCACCAGAGGCTGGGCCTTTCCAAGTTCTCCTCAGTATCCAGAAAGCCTAACATCCCACCCTGGGCCTCTCCAAACCCTTGACTTGGCCCCCAATGTCATGGGACGCCCTTATGGTTGCTCAGCTCTGTTATACAGCCTCACCTCATCCTCCAGGATCATGGGATGCCCTTATGATTCCTCAGCTCAGCTGTGCAGCCTAGGCATTGAAATCCCACTGATGGGCACCAAGGTGCTGGTCTTCTCTGAGTTTATTTGGTTCCCAGTGTCACCACGGCATCCTCAGGGTCCCAACACAGGTCAAGAAAAACTGGTGCCCCCGGCAGAACTCCCACTTAGCTATAAATAGCCAGTGGGCCATGGATGTTTCCCTTTGTCCTGGATGAACTACTGTCAGGCCTCATCAGAACCCCTACTTCTCTTGATTGTATCCCTCAGAAACAGAATCCATAAACCAGGCAGAAAAATACCTTGCTAAAGGGAGGCCTCCATAAAAAGAAAAAAATGCTTGCTATCTCCTTTTTCAAGCACTGTGGTTCACCGTGGGGGTCCAAAAGACAGAAGGCATGCCCTGGAGCAGGACACGCCCCCAGGGGCAGCTCAGCCCTCCAAAGGTCCTAGAGTGAAGAATCCAGTACACAGTCCATCTCACTGGGGAACTCCAAATGTTAAACCTGAGAGTCTTGAGAGAAAGACCAGTTCCACAACTCTCGAGCCAAATTTGAAGCAAGATTTAATTTAATACTGGCCAGGACCATTCCAGAGTTCCCAGGAAATGGTCACAAGTCACATTTTACAAAGGCTTAATTAAAAAGGTAAAACCAGAGGGCCATTAGATTTCCCATCAGATCCAATCAGGAGCAAGCATGTATCCTGATGTGCTTCCTGCCTGCGTACCTCCCACCTACATCCAATCAGAGGCAAGCATACATCCTGATGCATTCATTTCCTGCCCATGTACCTCCCACCCACATGTGATCAAGCACATCTGGTACAGATGGGTCTGCAAATATAGGACAAATAGGAACTTACTCTTAACTGTCTTAACTACAAACAGAAGCCTAACCTACAAGGTCTATTTTTTGTTGTTGTTGTTGTTTTGGTCTCCCATTAACTTGCAAAGTGTATTGCTCTTGTTCCTGTGTGCTTGTTCCTGTGTGGGTCTATCTAACATTCTATCACTGATCTATAACCATAGCCACTGGTATCTTCTCTTGATGAGACACTGTCATCTACCTCCCATGGTTTTCCTTAGTTCATTGCTGCTGCTGCTGCTGCTGCTGCTATTTTTCTTGTTCTTTGAACAATAACTGTTTTAAGGTACTTGACTGTTAAGCCTTCTAGCTAGAGCCCTTCAAAGGCAGTTTCTACTGCTTACTTTTTCTTGTGTGTGTCATACTTTCTGGTTGGTTGGCTTTTAGATTCTTGGGTTTATTTGCCCTTTCTTGCTTGTAACATGAATCTTAAAAGGTCTTATTAAAAAAAAAAAAAAACAAAAAAAAACCTCAGGAGCCGCATACTGGGGTGAATGCTGGAAGATCAGAGAAGCAGAACAAACCACAGCCACATCACCTTGCTAATTCCTCAGCTGATCTGTTTCCTCAGACTAGAAACCTCTGAGTCCTCATCCAGAATGGATCTCAGCTAAACTGCTGCTCAAAAGCCTAAAAGCTTAACCAGCTCTAGTTCCTGGTCCTCATGCCTTATGTACCTTTCTGCTTTCTGCCATCGCTTCCTGGGATTAAAGGTGTGTGTCACCATGCCTGGCTGTTTCCAGTATGGCTTTAAACTCACAGAGATCCAGATGGATCTCTGACTCTGGAACGCTAGGATTAAAGGCGTGTGCTACCACTGCCTAATCTCTATGTTTAATATAGTGGCTGTTCTGTTCTCTGACCCCCAGATAAGTTTATTGGGACACATAATATATCAACCACACTTGCTGGGTTTTTTTGTTTGTTTGTTTGTTGCTAGCAAATGAACACTCCAAGCAATATTCTGGGCTGCTATAGGTTGTGACACCACCCCTGGAATTGGCTGCTTTTTGTTGGAGTTTATCTAGTGACTTAATGAAAACCATCCTACGAAATCAGCTTCCCATGCAGTGTGCAGCCTCCACCTTCCAACCTTAGAATTCTCTCAACCTTGGCATCTCTTTTAACCCAGCCATGGAAGCTTGGAATACCCTTTCAGTTGATAAAAGCCACTTCCTGGTCAAGGTTTGTTGTTAGGGATCCCCGCAGGTATCACAGCCCGCAGGGAACAGAGCCATGAAGAGAATGAAAACTTGATACATTGGGACTTGGTCAGTCAGACTGGATCAAAGCTTCTAGAAAGTCTGATCCTGTGGTTTAATTTTCTTACACATTTAAACACAAGAAAGCTTTGGGGGGGGGTCTCCATGTTACAGTTCTTCTAATAAAGCTTCAGAGATGGCTACATGGAAATTCCCTTACAACATAGTACCTGAGACCTGTATCATACGAAGGCATTCTATTGACTGGTAAACAGTGCTTCAGGGCTACAGCCTAGAGAGGACGAATTTGCAATAAGCATAGGGATAGATTCTACTGATGAACGATGAAAAGTGCATGGGGTCTCTTTCATAATGATGAGTTCCATTCACTGAGAGAAAAAGCCCAGGATTAGGGAGGGCCTAAAACATGCTCAGGATTTAGGGAAAATTCAGGTGGAGGCTGGCTCCTCATAGGCTAGCAAGGGGTCACCGCATTCTTTTGACCACTTTCACTCCAGGTGGTCAGACACCATTCTTCCTTCCTTTGAAGATTAAAGGTCCTAGTTCCTCCAATGCTCACTCTGGGCTGTGCTTCCTGCAGTTTTTCCTGAGCCTCTTAGATGCTCGCTCTTCATTGTTACCTAGATATGAGGGTTAGAGGCTAAAAGTACAGTTGGGAGGGTACTTGTTTGCTTCAAATTCGAATGTAGTAAACTGATGGGATTGACTCCTTTCTGATGGCTCCCTCGGAAGGTCAGCCTCAGACCTGTAGACAGCCAACTAGCCAAGGAGCACTCAGTGGGTCAGAGTGTGTGCCTTTTCAGTTGGTTTTTATTTTGTCAGGTGTTGTGGTTAAGGATTTTGAGTCAGTGAGGGGCTGTATCTCAGGATCTGTTTGAGATCTGAGAAACTTTGGAGTCAGTTCACACCCTGAGGCATGGGTATAGCCCTGAGCATGCACACAGCCTTCCCTCACTGGGGCACAGCCCTGA
>CABHPQ010193386.1:0-23051 GCA_902168405.1 Peromyscus aztecus | reverse complement strand
ATGTGTGTACATGCATGTGAAAGCCAGAGATCATCATCAGGTGTCTCTCTCAATCCCTTTACACCTTATTTTTTGAGACATGGTCCCTCACTGAACCTGGGACCCACTGGCTTAGCTGGACTAGCCAGGGATCTTCCTGTCTGTGCCAGCCCTCCCCAGCACCAGGATATAGATGCACACATCTGTGTATATGCCAGTGTACTCAGATTTGTACTTGGATGTTGGGGATCTGACTTAGAGTTACCTCTGCAGACCTGTGATCTTTTTTTCTTATTTATGTATTTACTTCTTTACTACTTATTTTGTTTGTTTATTGTTTTGAGGCAGTCTCAATCTTAAGGCTGAGCATATCCTGCAACTCATTATGTAGCTGCAGATGGCCTCCAACCCTCAGCCTCCCAGGTGCTGGAAAACAGGCACGAGCCACTTAGTTAGACACTCTTGACTATCAAGACTCTCGACCCGCGCCAGCTTCTTCTCATAACAAGGGTTAGGGTGTATTAAAAACACGCTTGCTACATATAGTGGATGGCTGTCACCATACAAAGAAGCAAGCTATTGATATATGCAACGGTGTGAACGAATCTTCAAAACAAAGCGAGAGATGTGAATCTTATTTCATTCTCCTCCAGGTGGGGTGAGACCCAGTCTTGCCAGTACTGTTTACTGAGTAGACTTTTTTCCAGTGTGTTTTGACATCTTTGTTCATCTCCAGGTTCTCTCTCCTGGTCCATTGCTTCACGTGTCTGTTTGTACCACCTCTACGCTGTCTCTGTCACTACAGCTCTATAGTATAATATGAGGCCAGATACTGTGATTCTTCCAGTGATGTTCTTGCTTCTAAGGATTACTTTAGCCAATTAGGGTCCTTTGTGTTTCCATATGCATTTTTGGATTGATTTTTCTAGTTCTTTAAAGAATCTCTTTGGTGTTTTGATAGGGATTACATTCATCTGTGGACAACTTTTGGTAGTATAACCAATATTCACAGTATTAATTCTCTTAACCCAGGAGACTGGAGTGTTTTCCATCACCTGACTTCATCTTTAACTTCTTTCTCAGTGTGTGAAAGATTTCAGTGTAGAGATCTTTTGCTTCCTTGGTTGAGTTTACTTCTAGTTACTTTATTTACTTATTTATTTTTGGAGCTATTATGGGTGGAGTACTTTTTTATTTCTTTCTCAATAAATTCATTATTGATGTACATACAAACAAATAGACAGTTATCAAAATAAGAAACACAGATGACCTATAATCATTTTTAAAATGTGTTCTGCATCCTTAGCTGCAAAGCCAAACTCCTCTGAAATTCCATCTCACCCCAGTCAGAATGCTTGTCATCAAGAAAAAAGGAAATGACAAATGCCAGTGAGGTTGCAGGAAAAAGAGACCCTTGTTCTGCTGGTGTGAGTGTGACCAAGTGCAGCAAGCAGTCTGGAAGTTTCTCACAAAATTCAAACCAGAGCTGCCACATGACCCATAAATGCCACTCCCGAGCATTTCCAAAGGACTCCATCTCCTGCCATAGAGATGCTTCCATAGTTATCACACTGCTCTATTCACAATAGCAATAGTACGGAACCAGCCTAGATGTCCATCAACAGGTGCATGATAATGAAACTGTGGTTAGAAAAGATAAATGAAATTTATGGATGGAACAGAAAGTGTTACATTATGCTTGGTTAAACAGAAATCATATGTTCTCTCCCACATGCAGATCCTAGCTTATAATGGTGTATATATGTATCTATGTGGAGATGAGTGTGGGCACAGGCTAGGGAGCTAGAAAGGAGAACACAGGTAAACAGCTGTTAAGGAAGGTGGGCAGCTCTAGGACTCTTAACACATGAGAGGGGGTTATGGGTGGGTGGGTGAGCACAAGGGGGTGGAATCAATAAAAATAAATGTTGTTTGAAAGTGCCATAATAAAACCTAATATATTGTAAATACTAATAGGAAAAAAAAAAGGAGCCAGACATGAAGTCCACATATGACAAACTTTGTACAAAATTCCAGAAAAGGCAGAGTCAGGAAGCAAAAGAGTATTTATCAGTGAGTAAAGAAGGAGTGAAGATTGACTACATATGCTCTGGGGGAAATTGAGGAGCCTTTAGGGGTTAGAAGTGGTTTAAAACAGTGTTGTAGTGATGTTTGTGCAACTCTATATATTTGTCAAAAGTAACCAAATTATATGGTTAAAATGGATAGTTATAAGATGTAAATTATCTCAATGAAGGTGTGAAAAAATGATTCAAAAATTACATGTGTACTATGTGACACACCAAAAACCAGTGACCTCCATGCAGCACCAGGGATTTTCAGAGTGTTGACTCTGATGCCATGCTCCTTGGCTGGTCCCCAGTGGCATTTGTGGTGGTAATACAAACTTTTCAAAGACAGGCATTGACTAACACTTATAACTGGCTGGTAGTCCAGGTCTCTTCACCAAAGGGTTGATCTGGACTGTCAAATCCATTAGGTGAGTTAGGATACTTAGGAGATGAGTGAAGCTCACCTCTGGGTATGTGTATGAGGGTGAGTCCAGAGACAAGTACATTCTGGGGGCTCTGACCTAATGAGTGGATCAATCCCTTAATGGATTTGTAATTTCACTAAACTGTTGGAAGGTTGTAGAACTGTGGGAAATGGAGGGAGTAAGTTATTGAGCCATACTCTTAGGGTTTATATCCTGGGGCCATGTGATAGCTTTGGCCAATAGAAATTCAGGCAAGCCTTTGCAGGACTGGGTCTGCCTGTGACTCGTGGAGGAGGAACCAGGGAGAATTGCTGGTAGCTTGGATAGTTAACAGGATGTTTTAGGAGTGACTTTTGGGGGATGCATTCAGGTGGGGAAGACTCTGAGGTTGGACAAATTTCTCTGTGCAGACAGGGGAAGGCTGATTTTAAGTGGCTGTCAAGAATGTGAAGGGATGGATGGACCAGCAAGATGGTGTAGCTGGTAAATGTGCTTGCCACCAAGCCTGATAACCTGAACTGGATCCCAGGAACCACATGGTAGAAGCAGAGAATTGATGGTCACTGCAGTAGTCCATGCATTGGCCTTTGCTCACTATGGAGGCCCACAAAGGTGTCATAGTGAGATCTGAGCTTGCTTTACCCAGCCTGGCTCCATTAAAGGATTGCCTGACCACGTACATGGTTACTAGGTGATTGGAAGGGTCTGCACTTGGCTGTGCTAGGGGGAGGTCTGTTGCTCCACCCCTCAGCATTCCTATAAACAGCCCTTTAGAAGAGCCAGAAGGGGCCGGTGGATAATGATCCAGGCCCTCCCGAGGCTGTCCTGTGTTCCTGTTTCTCTCCCCTCTATCCTCCTACCTCTGTCTCTCTACCTAATGCTCTTATCCCTCTCTCCTCACGAGTTCCCTGTCATAAAAAGTGGGAACTGGTCTCCCACAGTTCACAGAACCGTTTGGCATCTTGGAAGCTGCAGAAGGAAGTTCCTTGACATCTCTGTGGTCCCACTGCAGTCTCCCGCCAATGGTTTTCTGCTTCTGTCTGATCTATGCCAGTCACTCACAGACAGTGTCACACCTCGTTTTCTCCCTCCTGTGTGTGGCACAGCAGGGCAGTGGCCGGATCTTGCAGTCTTCCTGTCTCTTTCTGACTGTCAGTTTCTGGAACATGCCATACCAGCATGTAATGTCAATCCAGGAGAGTTCCAGCCCTCCCCTTCATAATGCCCTCCCCATCGCTAACTGCTGTGGCTCTTTGCCAGCTTGCCTGTTCTCTGCAAAGCAGGACTCCTGAGGGCAGAGGCCATGTCTGTGTGCCTCAGGCACATCTTAGTCTAGTGTGGGGCATGGGGAAGTTTCTCAGCAAATATTTGTGGGATCCAGAACTCTATTTTCTGAGGAACAGTCTGTGTTTCAAAAGCCTGTTGTGGCTGGCATGTGGGGAGGATAGATCTACCAGTTACAAATTCCTTAGAAAAAGATACATTTTAAAATCTCCTAGGATCTTGGTGTTTGCAAAGCTTATTTCTGAAGGCATCAGATCCAGGTCAGATGGCCTTTTGATGGTTTTCTGGACTGTTTCTACTGGGTAATAAAAACCCAAGAGGCTTTCTAAGTCACAGACTTAACACGGGGTTTTCTTCCAGGAACTGATGAAATTCGCATGTGCTCCTTCACTTCCCCAGCCTGTGGAGCTGGCAGCTAAGGGCCAAGGCCTTGTTGGTGTTACTGGTATTGAGGGAGTCTCAGCAGTTTCCGTGTTCAAGTCCCCCCTCCCCCTTCTCTCTCCTGCCAGGATTGACCCCAGTGTCCCACGTGCTAGGCACGAGCTGTGCTACTGAGCTGCATTCCCAGTCCTTTCAAAAAATGTTTGAATTTTGAGACAGGGTCTTACTAAGCTACTCAGGCTAGCTTTGAACTCACACTGTAGCCCTGATCCTTCTGCCTCAGCCTCCCAAGTGCTGGTATCACAGGGCTGCCCTTCTATATCCACTATAACTAATACTTTCCTGAAAACAGGTCATTTCAGTGTGTGAAGTACAGAGATAATTGATATACTTGGGCTCTCACTCCTCTCTCTCTCTCTCTCTCTCTCTCTCTCTCTCTCTCTCTCTCTCTCTGCAGTATTTTATATTTAGTGAAACAGATCTCACTATCTCACTATATGTAACTATGTGTATCCCAGGCTGGCCTGGAACCTGTCATGCTCCTGCCTCAGCTTCCCTAATGCTGAGATTGCAGATCTGCACAAGCACATCAGGTCTGCCTCGTGTTAGTTAAGATTCTCCAGAAAGGTAGCCTGATTGACTAGCTAGTTCCTGTTGGCTGATAGGACAGTCATCTATGGAGACCACAGGGACCACTTGGCCTTCCTGACAGAAGAGCTAGATGCCATAGCTACAGCCTTTTCAAACTTCTTCCTTCTAGTCTGAAACCAAGCACGGAGGAAGGTGGAGGTCTAGCACACACCTCAGGCCACTCTGGGGTCTAAGGAGAGTTAGCCGAGTCACTGGGGTTTGAAGCACTGTCACTGTCAGAGGAGCCCTGGTCCCCTGGGGATAGACCTATGGTGGCACTGTCTGCACCAAGCCCATGGCTTGGAGCCGCTGTGGAAAGCAAGACTTTGGCACACCCTGAGAAAGGTAAAGGGCAGTCCTGGGGCACCCAGCCTGGAAGGCTATATGAAGGTGGATATCATGGCCCCACCTCCATGACTGAACCACTGTCCAGGTGAACTTCTCTGGAATGCTTGCTCCCCCAGAAACAAGCTCTTCAGGTCTGCCCTTGTCCCATTTCCTAGAACTGGCTGTCCTGCTCATTCTGCTGACACCCCTCAACCCTGTGAAGCCAGCCTCCCTGCAGTGTTTCTGTCTCTGGCCTCGCCTCTCCCCTCCTCCCTCTGCTTCCCACACAAAGCAGCCTCACACTGCCTCTTAGGGCTGGGACTCTGCCAGCACCAACTTCAAGGTCACACCCTCCACCTCAACCTCAAGTTGAAGTGACTTGCCAAGTTGTACTTCTCAAGCCAACAACAGCCTCTCCCTAAGAGGGATGCAGGTGCTGGAGGCGAGAGAGACATTTTATTGTGCAAACAATTGTTCCCCAGGAGAGGTTAATCTTCTGCCTCCCTAATGGATGCACTACCACAGACTGATCCCATAGGTCCTCTGTTTTTTTCCTTTGTGTGTGTGTGTGTGTGTGTGTGTGTGTGTGTGTGTGTGTGTAATTCCATTTTAGTATTATTTTAAAATTACAGCAAAGTATCAATGATACAGGATATACATGCCGCCTGGATTTAATGAATGTGAACACTTTGCTGTCTTTGCTTTGAATCTTATTTTAAGAAGAAAGCTAAGCCTGGGGGCCTAGCTCCACAGTAGAAAATTTGCCTAGCGTGCACAGAATCCTGAGTTTAGTTCCCAGAAACATACACAAATAATAATAATAATAATTAGTACAGATGAAAATCACATGAACAAATGCTGGAGTGATGATCCAGAAGGTAAAAGTGCCCACTTCAGGAGCCCAGAGACCTGAGTCCAATTCCCCAAACCCAAGTAAAGGTGGAAAGGAGAGGGCCCACTCCTGAGGGCTGTCCGCGGACCTCCACACATGCATCATGGCATGTATGTCCCCACACTTACATGTATATCACACACACACACACACACACTGAGTTAGAACAGAATGGAACGGAACAGAATAGAAGAAGAGAATATACTGTGTGCCAGGTTCTCATCTAAGTACTTCATACTTGACAAAATCTGTGAAGCAGACATGAACGTTGTCCCTCTTTACAGACAAAGGAATCGGGAGCAGAGAGATTAAGCCACTTGCCCCAAATCACACAGCTACTAAATGTTAGAGGCAGGATTTGAGTTTACACAAACTAGACCAGATACGGTTTTCTATTGTACTTTATTAATATGTTCAGAATAATGATAGGCATTTGTTGAATACCTAGTCATTCATTAGTCATAATGGATGACTAATCATCTCATTAATTTGGTATGTACCTAGATCCATTCCTGACTTGCATCCTAGGAGTACCTAGCTCCAAGACACAACCAAATCATTTCTATAAAATGCACCAAGCCATGAAGATCATACATTTTTCTGTTGAGCAACTCTGGATCCTATGATATCCTTAATCTTATGTGCCTTGTAGCTTCCTGTGGGCCATTCTTGTATTTGTTGTCAACCGCTGCGTGGCAATGTATTCCAACACATGCAGATATCACAGATGCTGGGGTTCTGTGTGAAGTGAGGGTAGCTCGTTCTCGCCCCTCTCCTGTACCCAGAGCCTCGTTGATCTGGTAGTCTGCAGGCTACAGTCATTAGGAGGTCTGTTCCCATCCCCACCTGGCAGCTGATGCTTGTAATAACCGAACCACTGTCAATGTGGGCTTCCTTATGACAGACAGGAAGGTTGGTAGCTGGTCCATGGGCAAGTGACCTCGAGAGAAAGAATCAAAGACAGAGTCAAACAATCAAATCAAATAAAAATGTTATCAGAGCCACCTTGCCTTTATGACCTCCGAAGTCACATAATTCCCCCCCCCTCCTGCCTCCTCCAGCTGTCACAGCAGCTGTGAAGGTCCGTCTGGGTTCAAGGGCACAGACTGCCTCTCAGCCAGGGCCACAGCAGGTCCTATTACACAGAAAGCCACAGGATGGAGGTGAGAAGGTGCAAGAAGCCATGTAATATATTCTCTTTCCAGACTAAAAGGGGGGTAGTGTTTCGGTTATTAAGATGGTTTCTCAACTCTTTAGTCCAAACCGGCTTCAAATTCTCTGTAGCTCAGGCTAGCCTGGAGTCTGAAATCTTCCTGCCTCTACTTCTTGAGTGCTTGTCCTACAACCATGTCCTACACTTGGCTTCAGAGTTGTTTGGGGTTGTTTGTTTGTTTGTTTGTTTCAAATTAATTGGGTCTCTTTAGTATTTGTGAGATTGGACTTAAACATTATGCCCGTTACTAAAGTCACTGCTTCCACAATGATGCAACTGTCACCATGCTTTTCCTTTAACTCTTCAATTCTTATCAAGCCCCTCCCCCGACACTGAAAGACAGGCCGTGTTAGACAGCTGAGTCTTATTTCCCTAACTTCTAGAATGTTTTCTTTCTGGCGATTAGGGTCAGGTTCCTCCACATCATGGCTTCGTGAACCTACGCATTACCTAAAATCAGTCTGGCTTGATCAGATTCATCAGTCCCAGCTTCACCCACAGTTTCATCAATAAACTCAGTGACCATGAACAGATCAAAGTGAGGTCGGGGTGCTGCACCCATTACTGTGTGTGGAAAGGAAGAGCTCCCATTAGGCTCCTTTTTACCCTTGGAATGAAGAGTAAGTAATTCGTGTCTTGAAGAAATAAAGCCAATATCCCACTCAACAGTTCAGAAGACTCACTCTTTGTCCTGATAGAAAAAAAATATCTACTTCCCAGAAGCATGCAGGGAAATGATAATAAAGGACAGATGCCTCTTAAAGAAGATGTCATGGCATCTTTGCCCTGAAGGAGAATTGCAGGTGTGTGGAGAGCACAGGTAATGTTCTCCTTAGTGTAACCTAAGAAGGTGCTAAGTATCCCAAGATGAGGCACATCTGTCTCCTGTGAGTACACCCGTAAACCTCTTGGCGATGAGTGTCTTACTGGGGGCTGTCTGTTGAGTGTGGGGCTGATGGCACTGTATGTGGGCATCCTTGCCTCTCTGTTACTGAAGAAAATCAGACTCTTCCATTTCCTGTGACTGTGTGGTTTCTATTGTCACTGAATAAATAGCTCTGTGGTTTGGCCGTACGTCTCTTAAGGAATGAGTTATTTAAGGTCTCTAATTTAATCATCTCAAGATGATCTCCCTACCTCGATTTAATAAAAGAAATTAAAATGTGTTTGCTTTTTGTGAGTATCCTCAGCCACCATCTGCTTAACAATGTGGATACAATCAGCCCCTGCAAAGGATGGGAGGAGATCATGTTTATAGAGAAGTTTCTCTTTTTCTAAAAAGCATGTGCATAAAAATTTTAAATCCCCAAAGGGTGAGGGAATCTGTCAGAAGTTTTAGTTGAGATTTCATTTCATACAAGAGCTAGTCATGTAAAATGATCTCTCCAGATATAAATCCGAGCTTCCTGGTAATTGTCTTATTTTCAAACAAATACGGTATGTTAAAAATTGTATTATTTTCCAGAACGCCTTTCTGCAGTCAGTGTGGTAGCGGTCGATGGGACTAAATTCAGGCCACCTGTTCCCACTGCTTTTCAGTCTTCTGTGTCTGGAGAATTGCTCTAGCCATCTTTGCCTCATACAGCTTATTCTGGAAGGATAGATATGCTTTTTACATTAGTATGAGTGGTTTTTGAAGACAGGGAATTAAGATTTTTAAACTATCTGTAAGACTGTTTTTTTTTAAGGCATTATTATTATTAAGACAGACTTAACATTCAATTAATTTAAGGAATAAACTCAGTTTTTTAGTATTTTATAGAGTTGAACAGCCATCATCCCTACCTTTAGAATAACTTAAAAAACAAAACCACGGGTATTTCTTATCACTGACTCCAATTCCTCCCACTGGTACCCCAGGTCCCTTTGATCTTTTCTGGACATTTGCTAGAAAGGTCCTTAAGTGGCATGAGGCTGTTTTGAAGGTTATGTGAGAGGAGCAATTAATAGCTGCTTGTAATTCATTCCCTTGTATTGCCAAATAATACTCCATTATTTAAGTATAACACATTCATTCATTCATGCATCAGGTGGAAAGCACTTGGATTGTTTCAGCTCTTTGGTTATCATAAATAATGCTGCCCAAAGCATTCATAGACAAGTTTGTGTGCAGATATATATTTTTAACTGTGTACTTTCTGCTGTATATATTTTTTCTTGGTTACACGCCTATGGATAGAGTTGATAGGTCACAGGTAGCTCAATACTTAAGTTTTAAGGACCGCAAAACTATTTTCTATAGTCATGGCACCATTTTAGTCTTTTATGAGCAATGTACATGTTTCTAGATTTTGCCATTTGCTCACCAATAGTTTTATTTCCCTGAGGTTTCGGGTTTAATGTCTGCAGTTTTTCTTTGTGTCTGCAGCCATTCTAGAGGATATGGAATGCTATCTGACTGTTTTATTTTCATTTCTGTTGTTTTTAAGGCAGAGTTTTTAATCCAAGTAGCTCTGACTGTCCTGGAACTCTCTGTGTACAAGAGACTGGCCTCAAACTTAACAGAGATCCATCCACCTTCTACTGTCTCCAGAGCTCTGGAATTAAAGGTGTATGCCACCACACCAGGTGGCTTTGATTTACATTTTTCTAATGATTGGTAACATTTAGTATGTTTCCATGGGCTTATAGGCCATTTTCTAACTAATATGGGGGGGGGAGGTTCAAATACTTTGCCCATTTAAAAATAATTACTGAGTTACAAGAATCATTTATAGATTCTAGATATAAGTCTTGTATCGGATACACGACTTGTCAAAGTTTCATCTGTTCAGTAGCCTACCCTTTCACTACACTGACAATATCTTTCTTTGAACATTTTTTATGAGTCCCAGTTTCTCTGTTTTCCCTTTTGCTGACCTCACTTCCAGTGTCATATCTAAAAATCCATCACCCAACGGAAGCTCACATAAACTACCTCTGCTTTCTCTCTTTCCTTTTTTTAAATAAAGGACTTGGGGCATGAGTTCTTCTCCATCATCTTTGCTGTGAACAAATGGCAAGTCAGCAGTCTTACACATGCTGATAGTTGTAGCTCCTACCTTTATGTTTTTGAGCCATTTGTACAGGTGCACTGTAGGCCATCAACGACGTTGTTCTGTATCAGTACACACGGGCGTCCCAGCACCACCTAGAGCAAGCTTCTTTCTCCATTACTGTGACTTGGACAAGAAACATGTACTGCATCTAAATATGACTTTCTTCATGCTGAGGGGTTCAGTGGCACTGCAGCCATGTTTAAATGGCTTGTGACAATGACAGACCTCAGTGTCTATCCAAACATGGTTCTGCAGGTGCACAAAATGCAGCAGTTATGGGGTCATAATGGCTTCCACCAAGATTTCAAAGAAAAGTCTGGGAAGCTAGGCAGAAGCATTCCACAGAGTCTGAAGCTCTCTGGAGAATCCCCTGTGGGGCAGTGCCTAGTGGGCCCTTAGCAGAGACTTTGGAAAAGCAAAGCAAACAGCAGATTGTCACGCTGATCTTGGAAAGATACACAGATCAGTGTGCATCCCAAAAGAATAACCATGCAGCTGCAACTAGCAAAACCATAGGAAGATGATGCTGAGACCTGAGGTACCCATCTCTCACCTCAGTATGCATGGGACGCTAAACTCGGACTTTAGATTTATGGCCATGCCTGTTTTCAAGCCCCTTACCCCTTTCTACTTGTACTTTTCTCCCTTCTGGAATGGGAATGTGTGCCCTGTGCCTGTCATGCTGATGTATATTGGAAATAGATAATTTATTTTTTAACATACAAGACTCATGACTGCAAGGAAATTGCCTTGAGTATCAAATGAGACCCTAGATGGTTCAATTGTAGAACAAGCTAAGAGTTTGGGGAGATAGATTATTTTAATGAGAAGAAGATGAGCCATGGAGGCTAGGGGAAGAATGTTACTGGATTTGATGTGGGTTCCCCAAGGGTTCATGAGTATAGACCTAGTCCTCAGTGAGAGGTAATAAGAAAATCGAAACTTGATCTGTGTTGTCTAGAGGTGGGACCTTGGGGAGCTGATTAGGGTTAGACAGAGTCCTCAGGGTGGGGCCCCATGATTCAATCTCAGGGGCTTCATAAGAAGAAGGAGGAGTCTTATTGTGTGATACGTACAGCCTCTCTGGACTCTTCAACAAGAAGGTCATTACAAGATGGAACCCTCACCCATGGAACTTTGGAGCTGTCAACCAGCTGTGGTATTGTCACAGATAATGCACTGACATGGCTACTGAATGCTTTTGGCAGCCTTGTTGATAAGTCTCCTGATATAAGCATGGAGGCTCATGTCTGGACTTCCAGTTCTGTTCCGTTGGTGTTTGTGATCTTTGCTGTTAGTGCCACTGTTTTGAATATCATGGATCTGAAGCAAGTTTTAAAGTTAAGGAAGACAAGTCCTCTGACTTCAGTCTTTTCTAAGGCCATTTTTTTTTTTATTTATTCTGGGGCCCTTCTGTTCCTATATGCATTTTAGGATCAGCCTATAATGTTATGCTGAGATTTGCATTTAATCTGTAAATTGATTTGAGAAGTGTTGTCACTCTGATGACTCTGAACTTCCAGACCACAATTTAGACCCTTCTGATTGACTAAGGCAGGTCATCCCTCCTGATACATTAACGCAGGTCAGCATCATTTCCTGTTTTCTTGTGTAGGAATTGTTACATTTTTTTTGTTGTTGAATTTATGCCTATTCTATTCATGTTGGTACTTTGGCAATGAAATTGTTTTTATGAAATTTTAGTGCGTGGAAATAAAGTTTACTTTTGTTTATCCGTCATATGTCCCACATCCTCAATAAGCCAGTTCATTCGTTCTAACAACGGATTCCTCAGGATTTTCTATGTTCAACATCATGTCATCAGTAAAATCAAGATTCTTTTTAATTCCTCCATTTTAGTACACATGTTGTATCCTATTAATAGTGCATACTATATTCTTTTGCCCCCTCCCTAAGGTCATACTCTGTAGCCCAGGCTAGCACAAAACTTCCTGTGTGGCTCAGGCTGGTCTGAGACTTGCAGTGATCCTTGGTCTCAACTTCGGGAGTGCTAGGATTGCAGGCAGGAGCTATCATGCCCCTTGACATTGACTTCTGGTTATGAACTTTCCTCATGTTTCTGATATAAACCTGACTTGACTGGGTGTATAATCTTCTTTAATATGTTGCTGTATTCTGTTTGCTAGTATTTTGTTGAAATTTTCTACCTATGTTCATAAAGAATATTAATCTTTAAGCTTCTTAAAAACAACTGTCTCAGGCTGGAGAGATGGTTCAGCAGTTAAGAGCACTGACTGGTCTTCCAGAGGTCCTGAGTTCAATTCCCAGCAACCACATAATGGCTCACAACCATCTATAGTGGGATCTGATGCTCTTTTCTGGCATAAAGTTGTACATGCAGATAAAGCACTCATATTCTTAAAATAAATAAATAAATCTTTAAAAAAAGACAACTGTCTCATTGTTGTATAAGAGTCATGTTAGCTTCGGAGAATGAGCTGCAGTGGGTTTCCTCTTCTATTTCTGGAAAACTTTGTCAAGAATTGTTATTATTTCTTCTGTAAATGTCGGCCAAATTGGTCTGTGAAGACAACTGAGTGTGAACTTTCCTTCATGGAATGTTCCTAGATGACTAAATTCACCTCTGTGCTTGATGGCCTACTCAGATTTCCTACTTCTGTAATCAGTTTCAGGATCTCAGTTTCTGGGGAACTTGTCCATATCATCTAAGTTATTTAGATTTGGCTTCTGGTGTATCACAGACTCCCCTCACATTCTTTCATATTTCTGTAAGGTCTGTAGCAATAGCTCATCTTTTGTTCCAATTCTATATATTCTGTCTCTGTTTTCCTTGATTACACTTGCTTTGTCAGTTTTATTGACTTTTTCAAAAGCCAGCTATTGGTCTCATTGACTTTTTTCTATTGTTTTTCTACTCTCTACTTTGCTAATTTCCATTCTAATTCTTTTGAACATATGGTTTTATTTTGTTTCAATGTGAAGACCTAGAACCAATGAGTGAAAGCTATAACTTAAAAAACATATTTATCCTTTGAAAATTTCATATTGTATACAATATATCTTGACCATATCCAAAATTCACCCCTTTTAATTCTCTCTTGGATCTCCCTTTCACTTCTCTCTCCCAAATTCGTGTTTTTCTTTTATAATTTTTAATTAATTAAATTTTTAGCTCACTGAGTCCAATTAGTGCTGTCCTTATGTGCGTAAGTGTGGAGTCATCCACTGGGGAATGGGAAACCTACCAGTGGCCATACTCCCAGAGAAAAATGACTTCTCCTCCTTCAGTACCTGTCAACTGCCAATAGTTCCTCAGATGGGGTGAGACCTCGAGAGCCCCCTCTCCAATCTGTGCTAGATTAAAACAAAAATTTTTAATTTATTTTTATATGTATGTGTGTTTGCCTGGTTACAGGTGCACCATATGTGTGCCTGGGGAGGTCAGAAGGCATTGGATCTTCAGAAACTGGAGTTACAGATAGTGGTGAGCTTGTAGGTATGGGGAATGGAACCCAAGTCCTGTGCCATAGCAGCCGGTACTCATGCTGAGCGATCTTCCCAGCCCCTACCATGCTGAATTTGTAACTGGCTGGATCTTATACAAGTCTTGAAGAAAATACACAGGGACAGGATTCACTAATCTCTATTATTTTCTTCTTCTTGCTCACTTGAAACTCTTTTCTTTTTCTGGCATTGAAAAGTAGGTCCAGGATGCTGATTTGAAATCTTTCTTCTTCCTTAATGTAGACATTACAGCTATAAAATTCCCTTGGAACACTACTTTAAATGTTTCATGAGTTTTGATATGCTGTGTCTTTGTTTCCATTTATCTCAAAGCATTTTCTGTTGTCCTTTGGATCCTCTACCTGTGTTTCTACTTACTTCTAAGTCCAAATTCTCTATTTCATTCTTTTGAATAGCTTGTGTCTCTGTGGTGGTTTGAATAGGAATAGATCCCATACTTGACAAGGATTAGGAGGTATGGTGTTGTTGAGGGAAGTGTGTCACTGGGGGGTTGGCTTTGGGGTTTCAAATGTTCAACCCAAGCCCAGTGTCTCTCTTCCTGCTGCCTGCTGATCCAGATGTAAAGTTCTCAGCTACCACTCCACTAAACCTCTGAACTATAAGCAAGCCCCAATTAAATGTTTTCCTTTAAAAGAGTTGCCATGGTTATGGTGTCTCTTTACAGGAATAGAATACTGACTAAGACAATCTCTTTATTCATATTTTTTCCCTGCAGGACCTGTTAATCTGAGAATCATGAGAGAAAGACCACTTCCACAATTTGTGAGCCAAATTTGAAGCAATCTTTAATTAAATACTGGCAGGATGATAGACTATGTCCAGGACCATTGTGGGATTCCAAGGAAATGGCCATGAGTCACATTTTGCAGGTTCAGTCATGGGCAGGAATATATCTCGATGTATTTCTGTTCACATAGCTCCTACCCACATGTGATCAAGCACGTCTGGTGCAGTCGAGTCAAGCAAACATAGGACAAACAGGTACTGATTCTTAACTGTCTTAACTGGAAACAGAACCTTTAGCCTGCAAAGGTATATTTTTTCTGTTTTATTCTCACATTAACTTGCAAGGCGGTATTGTTCCTGTTCCTGTGTTGGTCTCAAGTCCCCCCTTGAGTTGTATCCTAAGTCAAATCTTTGACTCTGTGATGGGTACCTATTTATATTTGGATCTAATAACCATCAGTTTAATGGTACCCACACAGGAATTATCTAGATAAGGCACTAATGATGTAAAAGGCAACAGGAATTAGCAGAAACCGAAGAGTCAAAGGCCCTGCAATGGCTGACATCAGAGTTACTATCTAGGAGGAGCCTGGAAATGAGAATGAGACCAATCATTTGTTTCATCTTGGTGACTTTTTTGCAATGTTTCTTTGAGTACAGCCAGATTATCTCTAATGATTCCCAAGTGGAAATCTGCTGAGGCAGATATAGACTAGGGACAGAAGTTAAAGTATAGGAACTTAAAGGAAAATCTTACATTTGGAACTTTTAGGCCTATAGCCCTGGTAGTTGTGGGAGGGGCAGAGTCCCAAGACCAGGAGGGAGATCCCAGACTCAGGAATAGACAGGTAGAGAAACTTAGGCTGTACTTGTCTGGAGTCCTTTTGATCTGTGAGAGATGGATCCAAGCCTTACGACTCTCTAGATTCTCTGAAACTTACATGAATTGTTTGTTTATAAAAAGACATAGAAGTTTTAGATATATTAGTATTATCATTGTTTTTAATCTGTACTAAAACCCATCTTGTAGAAAAAGCAGCTAGCAGGTGCCTGTAAGAAATTTCACTATAACAATGGCATAAAGTGGGGAGAAGTCTGAAAAAATTATTTTTTAGACCGTCAGAACTTTCATAGACTTTAAACCTTTTTCTTTCCATCTAATCATTTACCTGAGACATGTGAAGTTAATATCAAAAACAATCATTGCAAATCAAGTTCTTTTAAATAAAGGAACAGTAAAAAAAAATACATCTGAAGCCTAGTTATCCTTCAATATGAAGCCTGTTAGCAAGGCAAACTTGTCTACCTTTTCTCAACAGGAGACCTAGTAGCTCCAGAAAAATTAAGGCCTAGATTCTACATCTGAAATGAACTAACAAAATGGTTGTAGCCTTGGGAGGAGGAGCTGGTTGCCTGCTGCTGCCAAGCTGACAAAGCTACAATTAGTCTAGTGTAGGTGCCCACAGAGGCTCCCTAGTAAGACCGTACTCAAGGTCAGAGAAGCTGAGCTTGCTTTACCCAGCAGGGCCCCATAATGGGATGATTTGGCCAGGGTGTGGTTACTGGGTGTTTTGAAGGGTCTATACTGGCTGTATGTTGTGCTTTGATATTGAAAGGGGGAGGTCTTTTGGCTCTCCCCTTGACAGTGTATAACAAGCCCATTAGAATAAACCTCAAGGACTGGGTATTGACCCAGGACCCTCCCGAAGCTATCCTGTGTCTCTTTCTTATCTTCTCTATTTCTGTCTAATACTTCCTCATTCTTCTGTCCTCCCCCCAGGAACTCTTCAACAGGTCAGAGCTGGACTCCTACAGTCTAGCCACCAATCCATCAGAGATCTGAGAAGGAAAAATTACAGCAGGAAGTATAAACCAAATAGACTATGTATCAATTAAAATGACAGAGATTATCCCATTACCTAGGCAGTGATCCCAGTGTCCTGTGGTCTCCATGGCTTTGCTTTGGAGGCAGAGATACCAGGACAGCATCAGTCTTCAACCACCAGGCCCAGGTCTGAGAGACTTTCTGAGGTTTTCCTGTAGACAGGAAACTTGAGAGACTGACCTTACTTTGTCTAGGCAAAGTGGGGCAATCAACTCTCCAGTGTCCTGCTTGTCCACAGTTTGGGAAAAGTTCTGGCAGTGAACAAGGCATTGGGTGGTCTTGCCCAGTGGTGAGCATTACCACAATCCAGGTGGAGTTGTCATGGTGCCCCATCATCTTCTTGAAGACCTTAGGGTCTCTGTCATAGTCGGCTTTTCCCATTAAACATTTTAAATGCCACATTCAGCAGACCTCTGACAAGTTTGAGGACCATTACTTATTAAATATATCTGAGTTAAACAAACTTTGCTTGTTTTTAGTTGTTTGCTTTAGGCTTAACATTCAAAACATATGCAGGAGGCTACATAAGGCTTATTTCTATAACATGCTTAGCATGACTACAAGTATAGTTCTGAACATATTAAAGAATCTGATCATTTATGAGATGATGGACCATCAACTTGCATGTCTTAATTATCTTTAACACCTTGTAATAAGTTAGTAGCTTTTATAAGATTAGAACTTTATAGCTTTATCTCTGCTAAGTTTGAGCCTTAAAAACTAACAATCTTTGAAGTTCTTTTAGTATCAAAATATAACTTTAAATCATAGTGCAACATTATAGAATACCATAGTTTCTTAAATGACTGAGCTTTGCAAAAAAAAAAAAAAAAAGCTAGAGCTTAAGAAAGTAGCAAAGACAAAGAAGTTAGACATTCATTATTAAATCAGCATCTGCTAGCCTGAATAAACCTTAGGTAAGGAGAAACCTTTTGCCAGACTGCTTAGGTCATTGTCTTGCTGCATCATAGGATAGGAACAGCCCAGTTTCTGGTGCTTAGTATTTGATGCTCATAGCTGTGACCCTAAATTTTTAACTATTTATTTATTTAGATTACATATTAATAAAGATATTTTAATAAAATCTTTTATAAATTTAAAATGTTCCATGGCCTTATAAATTTAAATATCTTTAAAAGTATTCATTAAAAAAATATCCAGTTCAGCTGGGCAGTGGTGGCGCACACCTTTAATCCCAGCACTCGGGAGGCAGAGGCAGGCGGATCTCTGTGAGTTCAAGGCCAGCCTGGGCTACCAAGTGAGCTCCAGGAAAGGCGCAAAGCTACACAGAGAAACCCTGTCTCGAAAAAAAAAAATCCAGTTCTTTTTCTCATTTAAATTTTCTGTAAAACTCCAAAATTCCCTCTTAAAGAAGTTTAAAATCTCTCAACTACGTGCTCCTGCAATATCAAAATTAAAGTGTCCTTTTTACTTCAAGAGGGAAGATACAGGGCACAACCAATCTACACAAGGCAAAACCAAGCTCCAACAGTGCAAACAACAATTCAGTGCTCAGTATCTGGGATTCGTTCATAATCCTTTGGGCTTTCCCAAAAGACTTGGGTCACCTCTCTGGCCCATCCCCAGCAGCATACTTAGCCTCCCTTCTCGATCCCAGCTGGCTCCATGAGCCCTCCATGTCTTTAAAACCAATACCACCTGGATGACTTTACATTATAAAGTTTGGCTGCTAACACAAGATACATCCTTGTATGTGAACACATGGAGGTGCAGTTTAACACCTTATTTTAAAAGCATTGTTTTCAATGCTATCTTTCATAAACCTTGCTTTCAGGACAGGACAGGAATTATCATACAAAGTCCATCCTAATCCAAAATACCTTGGAGACCTTTTGTCACCTTTAATCAAGATGGTGGTGAAGTCATATGACATCCATCTTCTCCAACCTTAACAAAGATGGCTATCAGCCACATGGTTGCCTAAATATGACAGTGAAGTCACATGACATCTACCCTCTTCAACCTTAGCAAAGATGGCGGCAAGCCTCAGGTTGCTTATATCCCAAAATGGAATCATGCTATGTGGCTCCTTTAAGATTACTTATTCATAGATTTTTAACTATTAATCCTGTGTTATGAGTTTTAAGTTAACTTTTTGTTACAGATATTACAGATTTTTTAACCATACCTAGTACACTTACAGATCTTGAGATAGAGAGCGTTTATATAATAGTCCTATAGGCAATTAAATGAAAACAATAGTCTTTTGAGCTGTTCTGCTTTGCCCTCTTCTCCCTGTTACAGCACCTGACCCAGACATAAAGATTTTAAAAGCATGCTAGGGTCTGAAAAAAATGAGGAACCATAACCCAATTCCAGAGCTAGCTTTTCAATAAAGTAGAACAGTATAAAACAACTTTAATATTACCCATACCCAAACAATATTTGAACCCTTATTATGTTGGATCCAGTTGGAGCCAGTGACCAGAAAGCTCAGAGATATATTCTGAGCCCAAGCCATCAAGGCAGTCATGGTAGTGGTGGTGGTTGGTGGCTGACAGCAGCAGAAACGGCAAAAATATAACCAAGATACAGAGAACACGGCAAGCTCACACATTCAAAGGAACTCAGTCAGAAACAAAAACGACCATACACACATATATTCAACTGAGTTTGACCCATTTCTGTCTCAGCTCCATGTTTACAACAAAACTTACTTACAGACATACCAGAAAATGCAGGTCCATTCATACACACAAAACAGACAGACGAAACTTTCCAACCAACCAGACCCAGGCAAGCAGTTGATGTCTCACTATTTGCCCAGGATGGGATCATACTGGGGTCCCCTGGAACACCTCCACATCCCAGGTAGGGATCCTACAGAACAGAACAACTATGACTCACCGGGAGGCCTCCATAGATGCTTGTGCTGAATCCAGTGCCCAGTGGGCTATAGTGCCTGCCTGCATCGTAGGTGGAAGGGAAGACAGTGGAATCTTCTGATACGGTGGTAGGCTGCTGATTCCGCAGCTGGCACTCCAGGGGCAAAGCAGTGCTGCAGGGGCACCAGCCAGCTTCTGCGAAGGGCCCCAGGGCTTTTCTTCAAAGCTGCCCACCAAGCTCCAAGCCTGACTCTGGGCACCACACTCTGCCCCGCCACACATAGACCCGCCACATACAGCCATCAAACCGCATACCCCAAAAGCTCCACCTTTTCTGGAGTGACCTCTCCAAGAGCAGTGCAGAGCTTTCTGGCTTATAAGTCTTGTTGTTCATCCATTCAGTCTGCCGAAGTCAGAACACGTAAAGACAGAGATGGGTACAGACACAAGACAAGACACAGAACCGCAATGATGACAGAAAACATGGAGACAACAACGTTAACAATTGGAGCCATTCAGAGAGGCCCACCAGTCTGACCAAGATAAATCTTAATAAATAGGAACCCCCTCCCTTTTTTAAATAATCTGTCACCCCAGATGCTGGGAACCCACCAGAGGCTGGGCCTTTCCAAGTTCTCCTCAGTATCCAGAAAGCCTAACATCCCACCCTGGGCCTCTCCAAACCCTTGACTTGGCCCCCAATGTCATGGGACGCCCTTATGGTTGCTCAGCTCTGTTATACAGCCTCACCTCATCCTCCAGTATCATGGGATGCCCTTATGATTCCTCAGCTCAGCTGTGCAGCCTAGGCATTGAAATCCCACTGATGGGCACCAAGGTGCTGGTCTTCTCTGAGTTTATTTGGTTCCCAGTGTCACCATGGCATCCTCAGGGTCCCAACACAGGTCAAGAAAAACTGGTGCCCCCGGCAGAACTCCCACTTAGCTATAAATAGCCAGTGGGCCATGGATGTTTCCCTTTGTCCTGGATGAACTACTGTCAGGCCTCATCAGAACCCCTACTTCTCTTGATTGTATCCCTCAGAAACAGAATCCATAAACCAGGCAGAAAAATACCTTGCTAAAGGGAGGCCTCCATAAAAAGAAAAAAATGCTTGCTATCTCCTTTTTCAAGCACTGTGGTTCACCGTGGGGGTCCAAAAGACAGAAGGCATGCCCTGGAGCAGGACACACCCCCAGGGGCAGCTCAGCCCTCCAAAGGTCCTAGAGTGAAGAATCCAGTACACAGTCCATCTCATTGGGGAACTCCAAATGTTAAACCTGAGAGTCTTGAGAGAAAGACCAGTTCCACAACTTTCGAGCCAAATTTGAAGCAAGATTTAATTTAATACTGGCCAGGATGGTGGGCTCTGGCCCCATTCCAGAGTTCCCAGGAAATGGCCACAAGTCACATTTTACAAAGGCTTAATTAAAAAGGTAAAACCAGAGGGCCATTAGATTTCCCATCAGATCCAATCAGGAGCAAGCATGTATCCTGATGTGCTTCCTGCCTGCGCACCTCCCACCTACATCCAATCAGAGGCAAGCATACATCCTGATGCATTCATTTCCTGCCCATGTACCTCCCACCCACATGTGATCAAGCACATCTGGTACAGATGGGTCTGCAAATATAGGACAAATAGGAACTTATTCGTAACTGTCTTAACTACAAACAGAAGCCTAACCTACAAGGTCTATTTTTTGTTGTTGTTGTTGTTTTGGTCTCCCATTAACTTGCAAAGTGTATTGCTCTTGTTCCTGTGTGCTTGTTCCTGTGTGGGTCTATCTAACATTCTATCACTGATCTATAACCATAGCCACTGGTATCTTCTCTTGATGAGACACTGTCATCTACCTCCCATGGTTTTCCTTAGTTCATTGCTGCTGCTGCTGCTGCTGCTGCTATTTTTCTTGTTCTTTGAACAATAACTGTTTTAAGGTACTTGACTGTTAAGCCTTCTAGCTAGAGCCCTTCAAAGGCAGTTTCTACTGCTTACTTTTTCTTGTGTGTGTCATACTTTCTGGTTGGTTGGCTTTTAGATTCTTGGGTTTATTTGCCCTTTCTTGCTTGTAACATGAATCTTAAAAGGTCTTATTAAAAAAAAAAAAAAACAAAAAAAAACCTCAGGAGCCGCATACTGGGGTGAATGCTGGAAGATCAGAGAAGCAGAACAAACCACAGCCACATCACCTTGCTAATTCCTCAGCTGATCTGTTTCCTCAGACTAGAAACCTCTGAGTCCTCATCCAGAATGGATCTCAGCTAAACTGCTGCTCAAAAGCCTAAAAGCTTAACCAGCTCTAGTTCCTGGTCCTCATGCCTTATGTACCTTTCTGCTTTCTGCCATCGCTTCCTGGGATTAAAGGTGTGTGTCACCATGCCTGGCTGTTTCCAGTATGGCTTTAAACTCACAGAGATCCAGATGGATCTCTGACTCTGGAACGCTAGGATTAAAGGCGTGTGCTACCACTGCCTAATCTCTATGTTTAATATAGTGGCTGTTCTGTTCTCTGACCCCCAGATAAGTTTATTGGGACACATAATATATCAACCACACTTGCTGGGTTTTTTTGTTTGTTTGTTTGTTGCTAGCAAATGAACACTCCAAGCAATATTCTGGGCTGCTATAGGTTGTGACACCACCCCTGGAATTGGCTGCTTTTTGTTGGAGTTTATCTAGTGACTTAATGAAAACCATCCTACGAAATCAGCTTCCCATGCAGTGTGCAGCCTCCACCTTCCAACCTTAGAATTCTCTCAACCTTGGCATCTCTTTTAACCCAGCCATGGAAGCTTGGAATACCCTTTCAGCTGATAAAAGCCACTTCCTGGTCAAGGTTTGTTGTTAGGGATCCCCGCAGGTATCACAGCCCGCAGGGAACAGAGCCATGAAGAGAATGAAAACTTGATACATTGGGACTTGGTCAGTCAGACTGGATCAAAGCTTCTAGAAAGTCTGATCCTGTGGTTTAATTTTCTTACACATTTAAACACAAGAAAGCTTTGGGGGGGGGTCTCCATGTTACAGTTCTTCTAATAAAGCTTCAGAGATGGCTACATGGAAATTCCCTTACAACATAGTACCTGAGACCTGTATCATACGAAGGCATTCTATTGACTGGTAAACAGTGCTTCAGGGCTACAGCCTAGAGAGGACGAATTTGCAATAAGCATAAGGATAGATTCTACTGATGAACGATGAAAAGTGCATGGGTCTCTTTCATAATGATGAGTTCCATTCACTGAGAGAAAAAGCCCAGGATTAGGGAGGGCCTAAAACATGCTCAGGATTTAGGGAAAATTCAGGTGGAGGCTGGTTCCTCATAGGCTAGCAAGGGGTCACCACATTCTTTTGACCACTTTCATTCCAGGTGGCCAGACACCATTCTTCCTTCCTTTGAAGATTAAAGACCCTAGTTCCTCCAATGCTCACTCTGGGCTGTGCTTCCTGCAGTTTTTCCTGAGCCTGTTAGATGCTCGCTCTTCATTGTTACCTAGATGTGAGGGTTAGAGGCTAAAAGTACAGTTGGGAGGGTACTTGTTTGCTTCAAATTCGAATGTAGTAAACTGATGGGAGACTCCTTTCTGATGGCTCCCTCAGAAGGTCAGCCTCAGACCTGTAGAGAGTCAACTAACCAAGGAGCGCTCAGTGGGTCAGAGTGTGTGCCTTTTCAGTTGGTTTTTATTTTGCCAGGTGGTGTGGTTAAGGACTTTGAGTCAGTGAGGGGCTGTATCTCAGGGTCTGTTTGAGATCTGAGAAACTTTGGAGTCAGTTCACACCCTGAGGCATGGGTATAGCCCTGAGCATGCACACAGCCTTCCCTCACTGGGGCACAGCCCTGA
>CABHPQ010193385.1:10816-24104 GCA_902168405.1 Peromyscus aztecus | reverse complement strand
TTCCCTCACTGGGGCACAGCCCTGAGCATGCACACAGCCTTCCCTCATTAAGTAACTATTCTCCCAAGAAGGCCTTTCTTAGCTAGCTCCTCCCTGTCTCCAATTTTGACTAAACTTCCAACTGCCTGGCCATTTTCTCCTCTCAGAGCTTCCCTAATGCCTTGTTCTTGCTGTCCCCCAGGGTCTCTATTGCTTTAGCATGACTTTCTCCCCAGTTTCCAGTGGTCAGTGAAAAGTTTCTGCACCTCAATAAGCCTCTCCACCAATGCAGCGATCCAAATCACGCCAAATCAGACCAAGTTAGAAAAAGCCCCAATTTAATAGGTAAAGCTCTCCAAGGTAATTCTCTGGCTCTCTAAAGAGGAGACAGAGAAGAGAGACTGAAAAACCATGTGTCTATTTTCTGGGGTGAGGTTTCAATACCCTGTAGGAGTGGTCTTGAGCATCTCTGGGGGAGGAACTGTGTTTGGCCTGGCTTTCTGAGGGGCAGGGTCTGGGGAGAGAAAGAGGTGGAGCTTCCACCAGAACATCCCAGACTCTTTGGGTATATGGGCACCAGTTCATGTCTGGCTGCTTCCTGTGGGCATGGGGCGATGTGGGGAAGGGAGGAGTCAGGAGTCAGTGGGCTCCACTCAGCAGGAGGTGTGAGTGGAGAAGCATCAGTCCGGTTAACTGCCACCCTGGAGACCCCAGGCATCTGATTGACTGGCTTTACCAACAGGCTTTACCTGGGTGTCTCAAGGAAACACTTGGCCTTGAGCAACTGTAATTGTTGTACCCAGAGTCCCCCAAAGACCACCAAGAGACCAAATTTGGTGCAAAAACAAAGAGGCTTTTTATTTCGAGTCAACTCACAACTCTCCAATCCATCTGATGCAGCAGCAGAGCAGGAGAGACCCCGAG
Source organism: Peromyscus aztecus (assembly GCA_902168405.1). NCBI lineage: Eukaryota > Metazoa > Chordata > Mammalia > Rodentia > Cricetidae > Peromyscus > Peromyscus aztecus. The sequence continues at coordinate 23,201 of CABHPQ010193385.1, read as the reverse complement.
TAGCAATGGGGCAGAGTTTTTAAAGCAAGGGGGACTTGGAGTCTACAGACTACATAGGAACACACTCAGGATTGGTTTATGTGAGTGGCAATCATGTTAGTAACTTTTAATTGGCGAGAGTTAGTTGGGGGTTACAGTTAATCCATTTTTGGGCAGGCCTGGACAAGTCCCAAGCTTTGTCCTTGAGCTCCCATGGAGGCTGGCTGACCTAGCACGTACTGACTGTGGGGGCTGGATCAATGGCCCAGGCTTTCACATTGACCCATGCACGTAGCTCTAAGTTGGTGAGGGATCTCAGACAGTAAACAATTGACTGAACCTTGAGCAGTAAGAGTATGTACAGAAAGGGAGCTACTGCAAGGACTGTGTCCTTTGTTCATAGCCCTCCCAGAAACTGCTTGCTCAGTCTCAGGAACCTGAAATTGAGGCCTGATCCCTGAGAGAAGACTGAGCAACAGCAACCTGTTATGGCATCTGCCTGGTACTTTCACTGTGACCCTAGTCAACAAGACTGGTGTGTGGGACACTGGTTGCTGGGGGCGGGGGGAGGACGACGCAGAACCCAAAACCTGTGGATGTGGGGCAGTTCTGTCCACTTATCTCCACATTGACAAAAGTTTTCAAGATCATGGAGGATGGAAAATTCTAAGGTTCTCTCCAGAGGCCACCTTGACTGGTTATCAAGAGTGTATTGTGGCCAGGCCTTAGTGCTCAGAGAAATCAAGCATTCAGGACAGATGGTATTAGAGAGCCACAATTTGAATAGATTCTGTAGAAGACACCCCAGGGGTGTTTATGGGTCCCACTTTGACTTGCCAGTGCCCCGTTCACAAGTCTGCTGGGACCGGAAGCCTAGCGCAATGTGTCTACTGTGGTAGGTTTTGGGTCAAAAAAGGAGTGTGTGGGAAATTCCCTTCACAGAATGCCTTCTAAAAAAGGGGGTCCCACAGAACAAAGGCGGATCTTTGCTCTAGAAATGGAGCAAATGGGGGCCTGGCACAGCCGTGTCTTTGGCAGGAAACTGAAAATCAGAGGCGGCCCTCGACTTCTAAGGCAAAGACTTGGAAAGGACAACTTATCCATTTGAAAGTCGATCTTAGTCTGGTGGACAGCAGGTGTCAGGGAGAAGGGTGCTTTCCCACCATGCAGCCCCGGGCCGGTGGGGGGGGGGGAAATCAGCCCCCTCGGTGGAACCTCCAGATGAAGTTTCTGTGCCCCGATAAGCTTCTCTGCTGACACAACAATCCAAATCAGACCAAATCAGACTGAATTAGAAAAAGCTCCAGTTTAATGGGTAAAGCACTCTCAGGGGATTCTCTACCCCCCTCACTCCAGAAAGGAGACAGGGAAGAGAGACTGCAAAACCATGTGTCTGTTTCTGGGGTGCAGTTTAAATACCCTGTGGGAGTGGTCTTGAGCATCTCTGGGGGAGGAGCAGGGTTTGGTGGGATTTTCTGAGGGGCATGTCTGGGCAGAGAGGTGGGGCTTCCATCAGAACATTCCAGAGTCTTTGAGTATATGGGTGCCAGGGGCTGAGGTGGAGCTTCCACTAGAACAGGCAGTCCTTAGAGCAGCTGAGCTCTTGGTCCTGATGGCTGATTTTGTCAGGAACTCACTCTCCCCTGAGTGACAGATGCCCTTCTCTAGCATGTGTGCTGTGGTAAGGTCAGCTTGTTCTCAGTCAGTGCTGGCTGAGGGTGGAGACAGCAGAGACCCATGTATTCTCAACCTGTGCCAACTGGACGGGAGTGGGTGGGCAGAGCGTGCCCCCTCCCCCAGATGTACTGCCGGAAGAGAGCTTCCTGAAACAAGACCAGGCTGGGATCTGGGGAGGTTAGAGTAGGAGCAGGTAATGCCTCCTAACACAGAGCTGGGAGGCAGCGGAGGAGGCAGGATGTGGCTCACAGCCCACAGACTCTCACTCTTCTAAGATTTCATAGACTTTCTTGAATGACTGTTCCCCCATTTCCTGTCCATCCTTTTAAACTTTTCTAGGTTTGTTACTGCCCTCCCCCACCCTCCCCCATCTTCCCCCATCCTCCCCACCTCAGTTGTTACTTGCTGAAGAAGTCAGCTAAGCTCCTTCCTCATCCTGGAAATCCTGGCTCTGCCTGGATGCTTTGATCTTGATAATTAATTGGATTGATAAGTGACTGCTCTGCTGGGGAAGACCAGAAGCTAAGACAGTCATTAAGAGCTGAGAGGAAGAAGTAATGTTTGCGGGTGTCACCGAAAACCAGCAGCGGCTTAGTGGAAACTCTGGTTGTCTGGTAAAATTCCAAGCGGTGTACCCACTCCCTCCCTCCACCTGCTTCCGTTCTCATGCAGAACACCGGCCTGGCATTCAGTTCCTGTCCCAAATATGTAATACAGTCTTTTCAGGTTGGCAGGAAAGATGTCAGACAAACGAGGACACACGTCCCAAGCATTCAGGATGACATGCTAGTCTAGTTCTCCAGTTTTCCTGTATGAAGTAAGAAATGGTAACCAAACAGCAGATGATGTCTTCAGAATGGCCTTTGCAAATCAGCCATGGTTTCTGGGGAGCACGCTTTACTTGTTGCTCTGCTGTTTCCACACTAGGTTTGTGTCCTCCAAAGAATATGTGTGAACACATTTCCTGAGTCATGGGGTTCCAGACAAAGAGACCAACGAAGACATTCAAGCACACCAGCATCACTTGTGAAGTTCAATTCAGATACGATTTAGAGTCTCAAGGCACTTGAATGTGACACTTGAAAATGTAAAAAAAAAAAAAAAAAAAATAGTGATCCTCTACTTTAAAAAGGTTACTATGTCAGTTGTGTTTAAAAAGAAAAATCATGTTTGGGAAATACTTCTCTGAGGGTGATAAAGCCACAATATTTAATCATCTCTGCCACACTTGTTCTGCTAACATGATTGTGCCTGATTCTCATAAGCTGTGAATTAATTTTTCTAAAAATCAATATAAATCTAACAAAGCACTTTAAATTTCCATTCACAGAACTCCCAGAGTATTTTTTAACCTAAGTGCATGGCATACAGATGTGACAACAGTCTGAAGATAGTTTTAATACTTTCGTTCATTTCTCTGTCCCATGTGTCTTGGCCACAGGTGACTTGGCAGCCTTCTCAATGCTTACAGTCCCCTGCCAAATGTTTACAGGAAAGTTCCAGAAAACTAGAGAGTGCTAAGATGTAATCTCTGGGGAAATGAGGCAAGGGAACATTCACTGATTTTTTTCCCCAGACCTCGGAATCAGTAACTAGTTTTAGATACAAAACTTAAATCCGGGTCTTGTCTAGGGAGATAACTCGGTGGTGAAGAGAGAGCACCGCCTTGCAGAGGACCCAGACCAGACGGCTCACAACTACCTGTTATAACTCCAGCTCCAGGGAATCCACTGACCTCCTCTGGCCTCCCTGGGAACCTGCACTCATGTGTGTGTGTGTGTGTGTGTGTGTGTGTGTGTGTGTGTGTGTGTGTGCGCGCGTGCACGTGCATGCTTAAAATTAATAAAATAAATCTTTAAATCTGAGACTCCCATTGTCCCATGGATGGCCTTCCCGCTGTGCTTCAGGACAGGGGAGGGGACATCTGGTGACGGTGGTACCGCTAGATGATTCTTCAGCTTCTAGTGTTTTCCACTCCTTTTCCAAAGGTACCTGGTCACAGTCCTGTGAGAGAGGGATGTGGCAGCTGCCACAGGGGTTGGAGTAGCCTGACTGGGGAGATGAGGAAATGGGGCCTTCCCCACTCCATTGTCTTCACTTGTGCCGCACAATCAGGGAACAGGAAACTAGAGCAAGAACCCATTCTCTCCATTCGGGTCTGTGTTCTAGACAGAGTACAAGTCACCGGGTCAGGCACACCTTTAATCTCAGAACTTGGAGGCAGAGGCAGGTGGATCTCTATGGTCTACATAGTGAGTTTCAGTCAGTAGAACAAAGCTAATTCACCTGTTACAAAGCTGTTATTAGAGGACCATGATGAACAAGGTAATTTCACCCTAAGGATGCTTTGAGGGCAAGCCCTGGACCGTCACCTTCCTTCCTTTCATAAGACTTGACTCAACATTGACATCAAGGGAAGGACAGTCTCAAGCCAGACATTGAGGCACTGTTGTAATTCCAGCTCTGGGGAAGGACGAGGTGGGAAGATTGTGGGTTTGAGGCTAGCCTGTGCTACACAGGGAGACTCAATCTTCAAAAGGAAAAAAAAAAAGGAGGAGGAGGTGGTGGTGATAATTAGGAGCACAAGAGAAAACATGAACTAGGACATTTCTCAAGCAAGAGATAGATAGCTCAGTTGGTAGAATGCTTGTCTAGCATGCATGAAGTCCTTGTTTTAATCCCTAGCTCCACACAGAACAGGTTATAGTGGTACATGCCTAAAAATACCAACATTTGGGAGGTAGAGAGAGAAGAATCAGATATTCAAGGCCATTCTTGGCTATGCTTTGAGTTCACAGTCAGCCTGGGCTGCATAAGACCCTGTCTCAAACAAACAAACAAACAAACAAACAAAAAAACCAGGAAGAAAGAAAGGAAAGAAGGAAAGAAAAAAGAAATTCCTATCTTAGTTAGGATTCCTACTGCTGTAAAGAGTCACATGACCACAGCAACTCTTACAAAGGAAGACATTTAATTGGGGCTGGCTTACAGTTCAGAGATTTAGTCCACTTTCATCATGATGGGAATCACAACTTCATGTAGGCAGACATGTGCTAGAAAAGAAGCTGAGAGTTCTACATTTGGGCTGGTAGGCAATAGGAAGAGAGAGAGAATTACTAGGCCTGGCTTGAGCTTCTAAAACTTCAAATCCCATCCCTAGTGACACACTTCCTCCAACAAGGTCACACCTCCTAAGAGTGCCATTCCTTGAGCCTATGAGGGTCATTTTCTTTCAAACCATCACATTCCACTTCCTAGCCCCTATAGGCTTGTAGCCATATCATAATACAAAATGCATTAATTCAACTTCAAACGTCCCCATAGTCTGTAACAGTCTCCACAATGTTTAAAAGTCCAAAGTCTCTTTGGAGACTCATGGCAATCTCTTAATTGTAAAACCCCTGAAAATCAAAATCAAAAAGCAGATCACATACTTCCAACATAAATGACACAGAATATATATTACCATTCTTATGTTTCTCCAGTCCTGCCCGGCCTCATGGTTCCTCAGCCACTTATACAATAATCACTCAGAGGCTTAATATTAATTGTAAATTGTATGGCCTATGGCTTAGGCTTCTTACTAGCTAGCTCTTACAACTTAACTCAACCCATAACTATTAATCTAGGTATCACCACGTGTTCCATGGCTTTACCTGTGTCCTGTTACATGTTGCTCCTTGGACTGTGGTTTGGCATCTCCCCTTACTCTCCTTTCTCCTTTTACTATCTCTCTTGGATTTTTCTGCCTGGCTCCATCCTGCTCTGCCATAGGTCAATGCAGCTTTATTTATTAGCCAATGTGAGTAACACATATTCACAGCACACAGAAAGACATCCCACAGCAGGTATCCCACAGCTCTGGCATCTCCAACATCTTAAGGTCTCCAAGGCAATCCAGGCTTCAACTTCACAGCTTCATGCAATGGCCTCTCTAGGCCTCCATGCAGGGACACTCTTTCCTCATGCCTGGCCTCAAGAGCCTTCCTTAGCTGTGGAGAGAGATTCTACAACCCCTTCCTTCTATCCTTGACTCTAAAGCCAGAACCACGTGGCCAAATCTGCCAAGTTCTGCTGCTTGCTGGGGCTGGAACATGGCCCTCTTGTTCAAATACATTTTCACCAGCTTTCTGTTTTCCATGGTTTCCTTCATTGCCTAAGCTTGGCTGTCCTGGAACTCATTCTGTAGACCAGGCTGGCCTTGAACTCAGAGCTCTACCTGCATCTGCCTCCCAAGTGCTGGGATTAAAGGTGTGCACCACCGTTCAAACCACAACACATCCTCCCCCTAACCCCCATCCCCTGCCTGCCATGCAGCTTTTGTTCTGCAATTCAAGTACTATCTCTCTTCTATGAAGGCATTCATTCCACATTCCCTGACATTAAACTGAATGCAATCATTGAAATATCATGGAGAGAGTCGTAACTGAGAAGTGTTCTCTGTCATTTACTGGTATATAGCAAACCACTTCTAAAACTCACAGGCTTAAACAACAATGATTTATTATTCCTCGTCATTCTGTAGTGCCACCTAGAGACGCTTTCATGACCTTAAGCAGCTATAGGCTGGGACATCTCTGTTGTCTTTCCCATAGTCTCGTTCACAAAACTAGCTTGGGCTCTGAACTCATGGAAGGTTCAGGGTTCTAATGGGCACAGGCAGAAGCTGCCAGGCCCCTTAAAGGTTAAGTAGAACAGCGTCATTTTGACAGTCACAAGAGTCAACTCAGACTCAGGTGAGAGTGGCACCTGCCCATTAAAGAATGGAAGAAATTTGGTGGCTGTGCTTCTTGGGTGTTTGGTTGGGTTTTGTCACAAAAACTGGAGTCATTTGGGAGAAGGAGCCTCTCTGTTGAAGAATTATGTCTACTGATTGGCCTGTGGATGAGTCTTGATTAACAATTGATGTCGGAGGGTCCAGCCCAGCCCTGCACCTGTGCAGGTGGTTCTGAGGTGTATAAGAAAGCAGGTTGAGCAAGCCATGATGAGCAAACCAGTAAACAGTGTTAGCTTTCTGCAGCTATGACAAAGCGCCAGGGGCCGGGGAGGGATTTAGAGAAGGAAAGGTTTATCTGGACTCATGGTTTCAGACCATGGTCAGCTGAATCCATTGCTTTCAGGCCTGGGGTAAGACAGCAACATCATGGTAGAAGGCTGTGACCAAGGAAAGCTGCTCACCTCATTATAATTAGGAAACAGAGTCAGAGAGGAGGCTTCTGAGAAGACCCATAAAGGACTCGCTTTCACTGCTTTGGTTCTGCTTCCCCGATAGCCCATCCATCTGTGAAGGGATGAAGTCTTTTTAACACAGAAGCCTTGGGGGATTGGAGGTGCTTTGCATTCAAACCACAACAGTGGGGGAGAGGGTAGAAGCTGTGTGGTCTGAAGTTCTGAACCAGTTCTGAAGAGACCAGTTGACATGTTCAAGTTTAAGGAGGGGATGAGTCAATCTTAGGCCTGGAAATGCCATAGGAAAGATGCCCCCCCTTCCCCTGAGAGGAGTTGAGGCAAAGCTAAGAGAAGCAGGTGATGCTAGAGGCTGATAATATGTCTGTCTCAAAACCTATACACTGACATCCCAGCCTGCAGAACTACAGAATGCAACTGTATTTGGAGATAAAGCTTTCAACAAGGTAGTAAGTTACAATGAGGTTGTTAGGGTAGGCCCTAACCCAGTCTGACTGGGGTCCTTATGAGAAGAAGGAATAGGGACAGAGAGACAGCCACAGGACGAGGCAGCCTGAGAGCAGCCGTCTGAAAAGCAACAGTGACCTGCAAAGCAAGTCAGTAACCTAGGAGAAAACCAAGCCAGTCAGGTGCCTTGCACTTGGAGCCTCCAGAAGGGTAAGGATGGAGCCCTGGCTCTTGGATTATGTAAAGGCAATTGGCAGAGACTAATACGGAGTAGAAAGGCCTAAGGCAAGACTCAGTGACCAGAACTCTCGGAGATGTGGAGGTCTGAAGTACCAAGAGGACTGTGCAGAGCCACTAACTCCAAGATGGCCAGAAATGGATGTGATCCTAGTATGTGCCTGGGTTCTGGGCCCGGAAGTCAGATGTGAAAGACAGGTTACGAACTGGAGATAGCTCCAAGCATAGTTTGACGATTTGTCTATACTTTTATGAAAATAGCGATTAGTTTCCCATGTTTAAAAAACAGAAGACCAGACTGCTTTAGGTGGGTGCTAGCTGGGCAGGTGGGTCCCGTTATGAGCAGATATGTGAAGAAATGGGGAAGAAAGAGAAGCCGAATGTTTCCTATGCTGTGGAAAGAGGCGGAACAGGAGAAATGAAGTCAGTGAGGAATAGGCTGATGTGGGAGACCTGCCTGCCAACTGGGGCCATAGTGAAGGCGGGGGCCATGGTGACATCTATCAAAGACCATGGATGCCTGGGATCTGGCCTGCCACCTGAAAACATGTTGGTGTCCAAGAACCATACTGCAGCTGTGCCATCCTGATCCAAGTCACGGAGCCACGACGTCATCCAGGCCTGAGCAGCTGCCAAGGACCATGTCCGGGTTGTTGTCCAGCTGCAGCTGGGGTCTGTGTTGATGTCTGTGGCCTGTGTCACCTCAGGGGGCCATATTCTACTCTAAAGCAAAACTAGAGATTTTAGCTTCCACCTTCTGTAGGAGACTTAGAAGACCCAGGCCCTGTGAGCCTCCTCCAAGGTCAGGGGCTAGGAGTGAGTTTTCCATTTTGTAAGGACTCTGTAATCATGTTTCCAAGACAGCATACTGTGAATAGCAGGTGCAAAAAGGCAAGCACGCCCCATCAAATGCATCGCTTTGGAATTTGGGGATTGAAAGGCTTTATGGTAACTTATAGCTTGCCATGACATTACAAAAGAGTGTGACTCACCTGCTCAAATTCGTTAGTTGTGATTTACAGAGGAGGAAGTTACATAATTAGCTATACCCAGCAGCAGTGGAAGCTTCCAATGTCCCAGGGAAGGCTTTTGAAGGGCTTTTGTAATCCTAAACTGAGTTTTTATAGTTGTTTGTATTCCCAGAAGACATTAGAAATAGCGCTAAGTATATGTGTGTGCTCAACTTCTGCTTGACACTCAGACACACACCAGCAGCCCCCAGAGTTCCTTCTTTTGTGCAGAGGAAACTCTGGCTGTAATTCTCACTTTATTCAAGAGGGCCCCAGCTCCTCTTGCTGTGGGGTGGGATCTTGGTTGAATTTCTAGGCTTTGAGAAACAATGCTCCCAGTTGTTCATGTTCTTCACACAGGATGCCCGAGACAGAATTAGCAACAAAAATTACTGTTCCGATCTGGCTTGCCTTCCTTTCTTCCAAGGCACTTTGCATATTTTATGGAGAATTCTCCCTGTTCTGAGGTTAAATTAAATGATTGGGGAAGATGCAGTCCCTTTCCTAGGCCTAAGCAGCCTATGCAAGAGAAGACTGAGGCCGGTTGTTCTTCACACCTGGACTTCACTGGGCCATCATAGCAGCCTGCCTGGCCGGACTTCACAGGATGCCCCTGGGTCTATGAGTCCCTTTACCCCAAGTCCCTTAGCTGTCAGTGCTAAGAAATCATACCACTACATTGTAAACACACACGCACGCGCGCGCGCGCACACACACACACACACACACACACACACGCACACTGCTCGTCAGCTGTTCCTGGAGAAAACCACACTCTCCGGGCCTCCTTGGATCAATATTCTTGATGCACTTTTCCCCTGATTCCCTGCAGTCATTCTCTCTGGGACCTGCTGTTTCCTCTAGTTCCAGATCTGTGAAGTACGTGAGAAAAATTATCATCTGTCTGCCGCCTTCTGGAAGCCCTGCCTCTTCCACTGCAGACAGGAATACATCCACCAGGCGGGATCAGACCCCGCAGCAGCCTGCCTCTAATCTAGGATTCGGAGGGGAGCATTCACAGAGGCCTCACTCTGCTGAGGGCTGGGGGTGGGAGTAACTCCCCAAACTGTCGCCTCTGTACACCAGGGCGCACATTCACCTCACATTCACACAGTGGCAAACGTAAAGCTGACTGTTGAACCCAGGCACCCCCAGCCTGCAGGCCTGAAGGCATGCGTGTACTAACAAGAATTGCTTATGCATTCAGTTGTACAAGTCCCACCTTGCTCTGGAAAGTATTTCCAGTGGTTCACAAAAACATGTAAAGATCAAATGTAAGATCAACCAGAGAGCGAGTCAGGACAACAGGTCAAGAAAGACTAAGAAGCTTCCGTGCTACCAGCCTCTTCAGCGAGAGGGTGCCATCCTCAGTATTGACTCCCTCATAGTTTACACCCCACCTTCTGTGTGAAGGAAGGTGTGTTTTCTCCCTTTCTGTGCTCTTCTCTGGAGTCCTTTTTCACTCTGCCTTTGGGGAAGAGGAGGAACTCCGGATGGGGGAGGGCCAGGAGCTGCCCTGCTGACTGTGGTTTCTCTGCAGGGTGGGGCTAACTCTTTAAAAAGCCCTGCTTCATGGGCCCAAGTGGCCACTCTCCTTGGACTCACTGAGAGCTGACTGACTGTGAGGCTACTCCCTGCAGGGGACAGGAAATGAGTGTGGAAGATGCCAAGGTCCTTGGTTGTTTTAGATGGGCACAGTCAGTTGGGGGGGGGGGCCGGGGGAAGGGGGGGGAAGTGTTTAACAGGAGATTGGTGGAGCCCTTGCCTAGCGCCTGTAAGGCTCCACCAAAATCAGAAAAGACGCTTGTGGGCCAGCTCCTTTGACTCCAGATCCTGTTTTTGCAGTAAAAATAAAGTGTATGCTTTTTACCTTTACTAACTTATAGATCTATTTTCTAAATACAGGTTCAAACAAGAAAGGAATGAGTATGTGGTTTTGGACTTTAAAATGGCAACTAATAATTCAATTTCTCACCGCTTTTCTAGTGTATAAACAGGAGGCCTGGGACCATATCTGTTGGGAGAGAAACTGATTTTAAATAACCAAGGCTTGTGGCCCACGTGGCAGCATGAATTTGGGTGTCTCAAAATGCAGACGCCAAGACAAGATTAGATGTGTAATTTACTGTCAGCCATGCTAGTGAGAGATAAAAAGGGGCAGTGGCAGGAGCCGCCAGACCAGGATGCGGGCCTGGCCCTGGGAAGAAGATAAGGAACAATGGAAGGCAGAATTGGAGATGTCGGGGTACAGTGCAGGCTCAGGAACAGGGTGAAAGCTGGCAGACTGTCCTTGGCACAGTGCTGGCCACTAGAGTTCTCTGTCACAGGGAAGGGGCCCGCAGCAGCTCTTCAGCTGTGCTCAGAGTAGTATGGGAAGCTTGGCCTCAGCATCAGCACTCCAGGAGTCCTTCCAGCAGCAGACCCTGCAGTGGTCTGTGTGGCACCACAATGGCTGAACCTGGGTCAAGATTGACACTCCCCATAATAATGGGTCTCCATCAGGTACACGTCTGGTGGTATCAAGGCTGGGGTCATCCACTTTCCATAGGCTCCCACGGCCTGGTAGTCACCCTAGCCATTATATCTCCGGGCCACAGGGAGAAAAGTAGAGTGGTCACATGTCCACTGAGACAACAGACACTTTCAGAAATCTCACGGAAATCATCTCTCATTTCTCACTCACCAGAACCGTGGTCCTGCTGGAAAGTGGCCTAGAGAGAAAGGATCCAGGGAAAGGTGTTGAGTCGGGTGTCATGATGGGTACACTCCCTGCACTACCAGAGGCGTTACCACTGAGCCCCGAAGAAGACCTAACAGTGGCAGTGTTATGGGCATCTCCAACCCACATAGATGCTGTGTTGAGCAGCTAAACCAGGACCCATCATGCTCCAGCAGGACCTTCCCAGAGCAGCTGGCAGCTAAACCTTGATGTGCTGTATGGAGGTCTCCTAGAAAGCTTGCTATGGGTCATCCTGGTACAGGATGTCACACAAGTTAGAGAGTTCATATTTTCACTCTCAGGAACGTATTTCTATTTTCCATGAAGTGTTGCATGAATCCTAAATAATCTTATAATAAAAACCTGGAGCCAGATATTTGGGGTGAATGCTGAAAGATCAGAGAGACAAAGGAACAAGCCACTAGAGAAACTTCTCACCACTGCTGAATCCTCAGGCTGAAAGGGAGGTGAGATCCTGTCTCCACAAATCCTCAGACTGAATGCCGCTGAGTCCTCAGCTGAAAGGGCTCAAGTTCCTGTCTCCTCCCGCCTTATATGCCTTTCTCCACCCAGTCATTTCACTTCCTGTCTCAACCTTCCTAGTGCTGGGATTAATGGCGTGTGTGCTTCCCAAATACTGGGAGCAAAGGCATGAGGTCTCAAGTGCTGGGATTAAAGGTGTGTGCCACCACTGCCTGGCCTCTATGGTTAATCTAGTGGCTGGCTCTGTCCTCTGATCCTCAGGCAAACTTTATTGGAATACAACAAAATATCATCACAATGAAGGGTTAACACTATGGACTTGGAAGGGAAGAGACTCATGTTGTTTGCTCACTATACCAGATACACTTATTTATTATTTTAAGTTTAAAAATGTCTTTATTCGCATGTGTGTGTGTACGTGTGTGTGCCGTGTATATGCCATGTGTGTGCAGATGCCTGAAGAGATGCCCTGGTTCTGCAGTTACAAGTGGTTTCAGGTGGTTGTGAGGTGTCCAGTGTGGGTGCTGGGAACCAAACTCAGGCCCTCTGCAAGAACAGTAACCACTCTCAACTACAGAGCTATTTCTCCAGTCCCACATTTTTTTTTTAAAGAACTTTTTAAAAAGTAGTTTATTTTGAGCTTAAT
>CABHPQ010193384.1:10845-24117 GCA_902168405.1 Peromyscus aztecus | reverse complement strand
TTCCCTCACTGGGGCACAGCCCTGAGCATGCACACAGCCTTCCCTCATTAAGTAACTATTCTCCCAAGAAGGCCTTTCTTAGCTAGCTCCTCCCTGTCTCCAATTTTGACTAAACTTCCAACTGCCTGGCCATTTTCTCCTCTCAGAGCTTCCCTAATGCCTTGTTCTTGCTGTCCCCCAGGGTCTCTATTGCTTTAGCATGACTTTCTCCCCAGCTTCCAGTGGTCAGTGAAAAGTTTCTGCACCTCAATAAGCCTCTCCACCAATGCAGCAATCCAAATCACGCCAAATCAGACCAAGTTAGAAAAAGCCCCAATTTAATAGGTAAAGCTCTCCAAGGTAATTCTCTGGCTCTCTAAAGAGGAGACAGAGAAGAGAGACTGAAAAACCATGTGTCTATTTTCTGGGGTGAGGTTTCAATACCCTGTAGGAGTGGTCTTGAGCATCTCTGGGGGAGGAACTGTGTTTGGCCTGGCTTTCTGAGGGGCAGGGTCTGGGGAGAGAAAGAGGTGGAGCTTCCACCAGAACATCCCAGACTCTTTGGGTATATGGGCACCAGTTCATGTCTGGCTGCTTCCTGTGGGCGTGGGGCGATGTGGGGAAGGGAGGAGTCAGGAGTCAGTGGGCTCCACTCAGCAGGAGGTGTGAGTGGAGAAGCATCAGTCCGGTTAACTGCCACCCTGGAGACCCCAGGCATCTGATTGACTGGCTTTACCAACAGGCTTTACCTGGGTGTCTCAAGGAAACACTTGGCCTTGAGCAACTGTAATTGTTGTACCCAGAGTCCCCCAAAGACCACCAAGAGACCAAATTTGGTGCAAAAACAAAGAGGCTTTTTATTTCGAGTCAACTCACAACTCTCCAATCCATCTGATGCAGCAGCAGAGCAGGAGAGACCCCGAGTAGCAATGGGGCAGAGTTTTTAAAGCAAGGGGGACTTGGAGTCTACAGACTACATAGGAACACACTCAGGATTGGTTTATGTGAGTGGCAATCATGTTAGTAACTTTTAATTGGCGAGAGTTAGTTGGGGGTTACAGTTAATCCATTTTGGGGCAGGCCTGGACAAGTCCCAGGCTTTGTCCTTGAGCTCCCATGGAGGCTGGCTGACCTAGCACGTACTGACTGTGGGGGCTGGATCAATGGCCCAGGCTTTCACATTGACCCATGCACGTAGCTCTAAGTTGGTGAGGGATCTCAGACAGTAAACAATTGACTGAACCTTGAGCAGTAAGAGTATGTGCAGAAAGGGAGCTACTGCAAGGACTGTGTCTTTTGTTCATAGCCCTCCCAGAAACTGCTTGCTCAGTCTCAGGAACCTGAAATTGAGGCCTGATCCCTGAGAGAAGACTGAGCAACCTGTTATGGCATCTGCCTGGTACTTTCACTGTGACCCTAGTCAACAAGACTGGTGTGTGGGACACTGGTTGCTGGGGGCGGGGGGAGGACGACGCAGAACCCAAAACCTGTGGATGTGGGGCAGTTCTGTCCACTTATCTCCACATTGACAAAAGTTTTCAAGATCATGGAGGATGGAAAATTCTAAGGTTCTCTCCAGAGGCCACCTTGACTGGTTATCAAGAGTGTATTGTGGCCAGGCCTTAGTGCTCAGAGAAATCAAGCATTCAGGACAGATGGTATTAGAGAGCCACAATTTGAATAGATTCTGTAGAAGACACCCCAGGGGTGTTTATGGGTCCCACTTTGACTTGCCAGTGCCCCGTTCACAAGTCTGCTGGGACCGGAAGCCTAGCGCAATGTGTCTACTGTGGTAGGTTTTGGGTCAAAAAAGGAGTGTGTGGGAAATTCCCTTCACAGAATGCCTTCTAAAAAAGGGGGTCCCACAGAACAAAGGCGGATCTTTGCTCTAGAAATGGAGCAAATGGGGGCCTGGCACAGCCGCGTCTTTGGCAGGAAACTGAAAATCAGAGGCGGCCCTCGACTTCTAAGGCAAAGACGTGGAAAGGACAACTTATCCATTTGAAAGTCGATCTTAGTCTGGTGGACAGCAGGTGTCAGGGAGAAGGGTGCTTTCCCACCATGCAGCCCCGGGCCAGTGGCGGGGGGGGGAATCAGCCCCCTCGGTGGAACCTCCAGATGAAGTTTCTGTGCCCCGATAAGCTTCTCTGCTGACACAACAATCCAAATCAGACCAAATCAGACCGAATTAGAAAAAGCTCCAGTTTAATGGGTAAAGCACTCTCAGGGGATTCTCTACCCCCCTCACTCCAGAAAGGAGACAGGGAAGAGAGACTGCAAAACCATGTGTCTGTTTCTGGGGTGCAGTTTAAATACCCTGTGGGAGTGGTCTTGAGCATCTCTGGGGGAGGAGCAGGGTTTGGTGGGATTTTCTGAGGGGCATGTCTGGGCAGAGAGGTGGGGCTTCCATCAGAACATTCCAGAGTCTTTGAGTATATGGGTGCCAGGGGCTGAGGTGGAGCTTCCACCAGAACAGGCAGTCCTTAGAGCAGCTGAGCTCTTGGTCCTGATGGCTGATTTTGTCAGGGACTCACTCTCCCCTGAGTGACAGATGCCCTTCTCTAGCATGTGTGCTGTGGTAAGGTCAGCTTGTTCTCAGTCAGTGTTGGCTGAGGGTGGAGACAGCAGAGACCCATGTATTCTCAACCTGTGCCAACTGGACGGGAGTGGGTGGGCAGAGCGTGCCCCCTCCCCCAGATGTACTGCCGGAAGAGAGCTTCCTGAAACAGGACCAGGCTGGGATCTGGGGAGGTTAGAGTAGGAGCAGGTAATGCCTCCTAACACAGAGCTGGGAGGCAGCAGAGGAGGCAGGATGTGGCTCACAGCCCACAGACTCTCACTCTTCTAAGATTTCATAGACTTTCTTGAATGACTGTTCCCCCATTTCCTGTCCATCCTTTTAAACTTTTCTAGGTTTGTTACTGCCCTCCCCCACCCTCCCCCATCTTCCCCCATCCTCCCCACCTCAGTTGTTACTTGCTGAAGAAGTCAGCTAAGCTCCTTCCTCATCCTGGAAGTCCTGGCTCTGCCTGGATGCTTTGATCTTGATAATTAATTGGATTGATAAGTGACTGCTCTGCTGGAGAAGACCAGAAGCTAAGACAGTCATTAAGAGCTGAGAGGAAGAAGTAATGATTGCGGGTGTCACCGAAAACCAGCAGCGGCTTAGTGGAAACTCTGGTTGTCTGGTAAAATTCCAAGCGGTGTACCCACTCCCTCCCTCCACCTGCTTCCGTTCTCATGCAGAACACCGGCCTGGCGTTCAGTTCTTGTCACAAATATGTAATACAGTCTTTTCAGGTTGGCAGGAAAGACATCAGACAAACGAGGACACACGTCCCAAGCGTTCAGGATGACATGCTAGTCTAGTTCTCCAGTTTTCCTGTATGAAGTAAGAAATGGTAACCAAACAGCAGATGATGTCTTTAGAATGGCCTTTCCAAATCAGCCATGGTTTCTGGGGAGCATGCTTTACTTGTTGCTCTGCTGTTCCCACACTAGGTTTGTATCCTCCAAAGAATATGTGTGAACACATTTCCTGAGTCATGGGGTTCCAGACAAAGAGACCAACGAAGACATTCAAGCACACCAGCATCACTTGTGAAGGTCAATTCAGATACGATTTAGAGTCTCAAGGCACTTGAATGTGACACTTGAAAATGTAAAAAAAAAAAAAAAAAAAATAGTGATCCTCTACTTTAAAAAGGTTACTATGTCAGTTGTGTTTAAAAAGAAAAATCATGTTTGGGAAATACTTCTCTGAGGGTGATAAAGCCACAATATTTAATCATCTCTGCCACACTTGTTCTGCTAACATGATTGTGCCTGATTCTCATAAGCTGTGAATTAATTTTTCTAAAAATCAATATAAATCTAACAGAGCACTTTAAATTTCCATTCACAGAACTCCCAGAGTATTTTTTAACCTAAGTGCATGGCATACAGATGTGACAGCAGTCTGAAGATAGTTTTAATACTTTCGTTCATTTCTCTGTCCCATGTGTCTTGGCCACAGGTGACTTGGCAGCATTCTCAATGCTTACAGTCCCCTGCCAAATGTTTACAGGAAAGTTCCAGAAAACTAGAGAGTGCTAAGATGTAATCTCTGGGGAAATGAGGCAAGGGAACATTCACTGATTTTTTTTCCCCAGACCTCGGAATCAGTAACTAGTTTTAGATACAAAACTTAAATCCGGGTCTTGTCTAGGGAGATAGCTCGGTGGTGAAGAGAGAGCACCGCCTTGCAGAGGACCCAGACCAGACGGCTCACAACTACCTGTTATAACTCCAGCTCCAGGGAATCCACTGACCTCCTCTGGCCTCCCTGGGAACCTGCACTCATGTGTGTGTGTGTGTGTGTGTGTGTGTGTGTGTGCGCGCGCGCGCGCGCACACATGCATGCTTAAAATTAATAAAATAAATCTTTAAATCTGAGACTCCCATTGTCCCATGGATGGCCTTCCCGCTGTGCTTCAGGACAGGGGAGGGGACATCTGGTGACGGTGGTACCGCTAGATGATTCTTCAGCTTCTAGTGTTTTCCACTCCTTTTCCAAAGGTACCTGGCCACAGTCCTGTGAGAGAGGGATGTGGCAGCTGCCACGGGGGTTGGAGTAGCCTGACTGGGGAGATGAGGAAATGGGGCCTTCCCCACTCCATTGTCTTCACTTGTGCCGCACAATCAGGGAACAGGAAACTAGAGCAAGAACCCATTCTCTCCATTCGGGTCTGTGTTCTAGACAGAGTACAAGTCACGGGGTCAGGCACACCTTTAATCTCAGAACTTGGAGGCAGAGGCAGGTGGATCTCTGTGGTCTACGTAGTGAGTTTCAGTCAGTAGAACAAAGCTAATTCACCTGTTACAAAGCTGCTATTAGAGGACCATGATGAGCAAGGTAATTTCACCCTAAGGATGCTTTGAGGGCAAGCCCTGGACCGTCACCTTCCTTCCTTTCATAAGACTTGACTCAACATTGACATCAAGGGAAGGACAGTCTCAAGCCAGACATTGAGGCACTGTTGTAATTCCAGCTCTGGGGAAGGACGAGGTGGGAAGATTGTGGGTTTGAGGTTAGCCTGTGCTACACAGGGAGACTCAATCTTCAAAAGGAAAAAAAAAAAGGAGGAGGAGGTGGTGGTGATAATTAGGAGCACAAGAGAAAACATGAACTAGGACATTTCTCAAGCAAGAGATAGATAGCTCAGTTGGTAGAATGCTTGTCTAGCATGCATGAAGTCCTTGTTTTAATCCCTAGCTCCACACAGAACAGGTTATAGTGGTACATGCCTAAAAATACCAACATTTGGGAGGTAGAGAGAGAAGAATCAGATATTCAAGGCCATTCTTGGCTATGCTTTGAGTTCACAGTCAGCCTGGGCTGCATAAGACCCTGTCTCAAACAAACAAACAAAAAAACCAGGAAGAAAGAAAGGAAAGAAGGAAAGAAAAAAGAAATTCCTATCTTAGTTAGGATTCCTACTGCTGTAAAGAGTCACATGACCACAGCAACTCTTACAAAGGAAGACATTTAATTGGGGCTGGCTTACAGTTCAGAGATTTAGTCCACTTTCATCATGATGGGAATCACAACTTCATGTAGGCAGACATGTGCTAGAAAAGAAGCTGAGAGTTCTACATTTGGGCTGGTAGGCAATAGGAAGAGAGAGAGAATTACTAGGCCTGGCTTGAGCTTCTAAAACTTCAAATCCCATCCCTAGTGACACACTTCCTCCAACAAGGCCACACCTCCTAAGAGTGCCATTCCTTGAGCCTATGAGGGTCATTTTCTTTCAAACCATCACATTCCACTTCCTAGCCCCTATAGGCTTGTAGCCATATCATAATACAAAATGCATTAATTCAACTTCAAACATCCCCATAGTCTGTAACAGTCTCCACAATGTTTAAAAGTCCAAAGTCTCTTTGGAGACTCATGGCAATCTCTTAATTGTAAAACCCCTGAAAATCAAAATCAAAAAGCAGATCACATACTTCCAACATAAATGACACAGAATATATATTACCATTCTTATGTTTCTCCAGTCCTGCCCGGCCTCATGGTTCCTCAGCCACTTATACAATAATCACTCAGAGGCGTAATATTAATTGTAAATTGTATGGCCCATGGCTTAGGCTTCTTACTAGCTAGCTCTTACAACTTAACTCAACCCATAACTATTAATCTATGTATCACCACGTGTTCCATGGCTTTAACTGTGTCCTGTTACATGTTGCTCCTTGGACTGTGGTTTGGCATCTCCCCTTACTCTCCTTTCTCCTTTTACTATCTCTCTTGGATTTTTCTGCCTGGCTCCATCCTGTTCTGCCATAGGTCAATGCAGCTTTATTTATTAGCCAATGTGAGTAACACATATTCACAGCACACAGAAAGACATCCCACAGCAGGTATCCCACAGCTCTGGCATCTCCAACATCTTGAAGTCTCCAAGGCAATCCAGGCTTCAACTTCACAGCTTCATGCAATGGCCTCTCTAGGCCTCCATGCAGGGACACTCTTTCCTCATGCCTGGCCTCAATAGCCTTCCTTAACTGTGGAGAGAGATTCTACAACCCCTTCCTTCTATCCTTGACTCTAAAGCCAGAACCACGTGGCCAAATCTGCCAAGTTCTGCTGCTCGCTGGGACTGGAACATGGCCCTCTTGTTCAAATACATTTTCACCAGCTTTCTGTTTTCCATGGTTTCCTTCATTGCCTAAGCTTGGCTGTCCTGGAACTCATTCTGTAGACCAGGCTGGTCTTGAACTCAGAGCTCTACCTGCATCTGCCTCCCAAGTGCTGGGATTTAAGGTGTGCACCACCGTTCAAACCACAACACATCCTCCCCCTCACCCCCATCCCCTGCCTGCCATGCAGCTTTTGTTCTGCAATTCAAGTACTATCTCTCTTCTATGAAGGCATTCATTCCACATTCCCTGACATTAAACTGAATGCAATCATTGAAATATCATGGAGAGAGTCGTAACTGAGAAGTGTTCTCTGTCATTTACTGGCATATAGCAAACCACTTCTAAAACTCACAGGCTTAAACAACAATGATTTATTATTCCTCACCATTCTGTAGTGCCACCTAGAGACGCTCTCATGACCTTAAGCAGCTATAGGCTGGGACATCTCTGTTGTCTTTCCCATAGTCTCGTTCACAAAACTAGCTTGGGCTCTGAACTCATGGAAGGTTCAGGGTTCTAATGGGCACAGGCAGAAGCTGCCAGGCCCCTTAAAGGTTAAGTAGAACAGCGTCATTTTGACAGTCACAAGAGTCAACTCAGACTCAGGTGAGAGTGGCACCTGCCCATTAAAGAATGGAAGAAATTTGGTGGCTGTGCTTCTTGGGTGTTTGGTTGGGTTTTGTCACAAAAACTGGAGTCATTTGGGAGAAGGAGCCTCTCTGTTGAAGAATTATGTCTACTGATTGGCCTGTGGATGAGTCTTGATTAACGATTGATGTCGGAGGGTCCAGCCCAGCCCTGCACCTGTGCAGGTGGTTCTGAGGTGTATAAGAAAGCAGGTTGAGCAAGCCATGATGAGCAAACCAGTAAGCAGTGTTAGCTTTCTGCAGCTATGACAAAACGCCAGGGGCCGGGGAGGGATTTAGAGAAGGAAAGGTTTATCTGGACTCATGGTTTCAGACCATGGTCAGCTGAATCCATTGCTTTCAGGCCTGGGGTAAGACAGCAACATCATGGTAGAAGGCTGTGACCAAGGAAAGCTGCTCACCTCATTATAATTAGGAAACAGAGTCAGAGAGGAGGCTTCTGAGAAGACCCATAAAGGACTCGCTTTCACTGCTTTGGTTCTGCTTCCCCGATAGCCCATCCATCTGTGAAGGGATGAAGTCTTTTTAACACAGGAGCCTTGGGGGATTGGAGGTGCTTTGCATTCAAACCACAACAGTGGGGGAGAGGGTAGAAGCTGTGTGGTCTGAAGTTCTGAACCAGTTCTGAAGAGACCAGTTGACATGTTCAAGTTTAAGGAGGGGATGAGTCAATCTTAGGCCTGCAGGAAGCATTCTCCTCTGGAAATGCCATAGGAAAGATGCCCCCCGCCCCTGAGAGGAGTTGAGGCAAAGCTAAGAGAAGCAGGCGATGTTAGAGGCTGACAATAGGTCTGTCTCAGAACCTATACACTGACATCCCAGCCTGCAGAACCGCAGAATGCAACTGTATTTGGAGATAAAGCTTTCAACAAGGTAGTAAGTTACAATGAGGTTGTTGGGGTAGGCCCTAACCCAGTCTGACTGGGGTCCTTATGAGAAGAAGGAATAGGGACAGAGAGACAGCCACAGGACGAGGCAGCCTGAGAGCAGCCATCTGAAAAGCAACAGTGACCTGCAAAGCAAGTCAGTAACCTAGGAGGAAACCAAGCCAGTCAGGTACCTTGCACTTGGAGCCTCCAGAAGGGTAAGGATGGAGCCCTGGCTCTTGGATTATGTAAAGGCAATTGGCAGAGGCTAATACGGAGTAGAAAGGCCTAAGGCAAGACTCAGTGACCAGAACTCTCGGAGATGTGGAGGTCTGAAGTACCAAGAGGACTGTGCAGAGCCACTAACTCCAAGATGGCCAGAAATGGATGTGATCCCAGTATGTGCCTGGGTTCTGGGCCCGGAAGTCAGATGTGCAAGACAGGTTACAAACTGGAGATAGCTCCAAGCATAGTTTGACAATTTGTCTACACTTTTATGAAAATAGCGATTAGTTTCCCATGTTTAAAAAACAGAAGACCAGACTGCTTAGGTGGGTGCTAGCTGGGCAGGTGGGTCCCGTTAAGAGCAGATATGTGAAGAAACGGGAGAGAAAGAGAAGCCGAATGTTTCCTATGCTGGGGAAAGAGGCGGAACAGGAGAAATGAGGTCAGTGAGGAGTAGGCTGATGTGGGAGGCCTGCCTGCCAACTGGGGCCATAGTGAAGGCGGGGGCCATGGTGACATCTATCAAAGACCATGGATGCCTGGGATCTGGCCTGCCACCTGAAAACATGTTGGTGTCCAAGAACCATACTGCAGCTGTGCCATCCTGATCCAAGTCACGGAACCACGACATCATCCAGGCCTGAGCAGCTGCCAAGGACCATGTCTGGGTTGTTGTCCAGCTGCAGCTGGGGTCTGTGTTGATGTCTGTGGCCTGTGTCACCTCAGGGGGCCATATTCTACTCTAAAGCAAAACTAGAGATTTTAGCTTCCACCGTCTGTAGGAGACTTAGAAGACCCAGGCCCTGTGAGCCTCCTCCAAGGTCAGGGGCTAGGAGTGAGTTTTCCATTTTGTAAGGACTCTGTAATCATGTTTCCAAGACAGCATACTGTGAATAGCAGGTGCAAATAGGCAAGCACGCCCCATCAAATGCATCGCTTTGGAATTTGGGGATTGAAAGGCTTTATAGTAACTTATAGCTTGCCATGACATTACAAAAGAGTGTGACTCACCTGCTCGAATTCGTTAGTTGTGATTTACAGAGGAGGAAGTTACGTAATTAGCTATACCCAGCAGCAGTGGAAGCTTCCAATGTCCCAGGGAAGGCTTTTGAAGGGCTTTTGTAATCCTAAACTGAGTTTTTATAGTTGTTTGTATTCCCAGAAGACATTAGAAATAGCGCTAAGTATATGTGTGTGTTCAACTTCTGCTTGACACTCAGACACACACCAGCAGCCCCCAGAGTTCCTTCTTTTGTGCAGAGGAAACTCTGGCTGTAATTCTCACTTTATTCAAGAGGGCCCCAGCTCCTCTTGCTGTGGGGTGGGGTCTTGGTTGAATTTCTAGGCTTTGAGAAACAATGCTCCCAGTTGTTCACGTTCTTCACACAGGACACCCAAGACAGAATTAGCAACAAAAAATACTGTTCCAATCTGGCTTGCCTTCCTTTCTTCCAAGGCACTTTGCATATTTTATGGAGAATTCTCCCTGTTCTGAGGTTAAATTAAATGATTGGGGAAGATGCAGTCCCTTTCCTAGGCCTAAGCAGCCTATGCAAGAGAAGACTGAGGCCGGTTGTTCTTCGCACCTGGACTTCACTGGGCCATCATAGCAGCCTGCCTGGCCGGACTTCATAGGATGCCCCTGGGTCTATGAGTCCCTTTACCCCAAGTCCCTTAGCTGTCAGTGCTAAGAAATCATACCACTACATTGTAAACACACACGCACGCGCGCGCGCGCGCGCGCGCGCACACACACACACACTGCTCGTCAGCTGTTCCTGGAGAAAACCACACTCTCCGGGCCTCCTTGGATCAATATTCTTGATGCACTTTTCCCCTGATTCCCTGCAGTCATTCTCTCTGGGACCTGCTGTTTCCTCTAGTTCCAGATCTGTCAAGTACGTGAGAAAAATTGCCATCTGTCTGCCGCCTTCTGGAAGCCCTGCCTCTTCCACTGCAGACAGGAATATGCATCCACCAGGCGGGATCAGACCCCGCAGCAGCCTGCCTCTAATCTAGGATTCGGAGGGGAGCATCCACAGAGGCCTCACTCTGCTGAGGGCTGGGGGTGGGAGTAACTCCCCAAACTGTCGCCTCTGTACACCAGGGCGCACATTCACCTCACATTCACACAGTGGCAAACGTAAAGCTGACTGTTGAACCCAGGCACCCCCAGCCTGCAGGCCTGCAGGCAAGCGTGTACTAACAAGAATTGCTTATGCATTCAGTTGTACAAGTCCCACCTTGCTCTGGAAAGTATTTCCAGTGGTTCACAAAAACATGTAAAGATCAAATGTAAGATCAGCAGAGAGCGAGTCAGGACAACAGGTCAAGAAAGACTAAGAAGCTTCCGTGCTACCAGCCTCTTCAGGGAGAGGGTGCCATCCTCAGTATTGACTCCCTCATAGTTTACACCCCACCTTCTGTGTGAAGGAAGGTGTGTTTTCTCCCTTTCTGTGCTCTTCTCTGGAGTCCTTTTTCACTCTGCCTTTGGGGAAGAGGAGGAACTCCGGATGGGGGAGGGCCAGGAGCTGCCCTGCTGACTGTGGTTTCTCTGCAGGGTGGGGCTAACTCTTTAAAAAGCCCTGCTTCATGGGCCCAAGTGACCGCTCTCCTTGGGCTCACTAAGAGCTGACTGACTATGAGGCTACTCCCTGCAGGGGACAGGAAATGAGTGTGGAAGATGCCAAGGTCCTTGGTTGTTTTAGATGGGCACAGTCAGTTGGGGGGGGGGGCCGGGGGAAGGGGGGGGAAGTGTTTAACAGGAGATTGGTGGAGCCCTTGCCTAGCGCCTGTAAGGCTCCACCAAAATCAGAAAAGACGCTTGTGGGCCAGCTCCTTTGACTCCAGATCCTGTTTCTGCAGTAAAAATAAAGTGTATGCTTTTTACCTTTACTAACTTATAGATCTATTTTCTAAATACAGGTTCAAACAAGAAAGGAATGAGTATGTGGTTTTGGACTTTAAAATGGCAACTAATAATTCAATTTCTCACAGCTTTTCTAGTGTATAAACAGGAGGCCTGGGACCATATCTGTTGGGAGAGAAACTGATTTTAAATAACCAAGGCTTGTGGCCCACGTGGCAGCATGAATTTGGGTGTCTCAAAATGCAGACGCCAAGACAAGATTAGATGTGTAATTTACTGTCAGCCATGCTAGTGAGAGATAAAAAGGGGCAGTGGCAGGAGCCGCCAGACCAGGATGCGGGCCTGGCCCTGGGAAGAAGATAAGGAACAATGGAAGGCAGAATTGGAGATGTCGGGGTACAGTGCACGCTCAGGAACAGGGCGAAAGCTGGCAGACTGTCCTTGGCACAGTGCTGGCCACTAGAGTTCTCTGTCACAGGGAAGGGGCCCGCAGCAGCTCTTCAGCTGTGCTCAGAGTAGTATGGGAAGCTTGGCCTCAGCATCAGCACTCCAGGAGTCCTTCCAGCAGCAGACCCTGCAGTGGTCTGTGTGGCACCACAATGGCTGAACCTGGGTCAAGATTGACACTCCCCATAATAATGGGTCTCCATCAGGTACACGTCTGGTGGTATCAAGGCTGGGGTCATCCACTTTCCATAGGCTCCCACGGCCTGGTAGTCACCCTAGCCATTATATCTCCGGGCCACAGGGAGAAAAGTAGAGTGGTCACATGTCCACTGAGACAACAGACACTTTCAGAAATCTCACGGAAATCATCTCTCATTTCTCACTCACCAGAACCGTGGTCCTGCTGGAAAGTGGCCTAGAGAGAAAGGATCCAGGGAAAGGTGTTGAGTCGGGTGTCATGATGGGTACACTCCCTGCACTACCAGAGGCGTTACCACTGAGCCCCGAAGAAGACCTAACAGTGGCAGTGTTATGGGCATCTCCAACCCACATAGATGCTGTGTTGAGCAGCTAAACCAGGACCCATCATGCTCCAGCAGGACCTTCCCAGAGCAGCTGGCAGCTAAACCTTGATGTGCTGTATGGAGGTCTCCTAGAAAGCTTGCTATGGGTCATCCTGGTACAGGATGTCACACAAGTTAGAGAGTTCATATTTTCACTCTCAGGAACGTATTTCTATTTTCCATGAAGTGTTGCATGAATCCTAAATAATCTTATAATAAAAACCTGGAGCCAGATATTTGGGGTGAATGCTGAAAGATCAGAGAGACAAAGGAACAAGCCACTAGAGAAACTTCTCACCACTGCTGAATCCTCAGGCTGAAAGGGAGGTGAGATCCTGTCTCCACAAATCCTCAGACTGAATGCCGCTGAGTCCTCAGCTGAAAGGGCTCAAGTTCCTGTCTCCTCCCGCCTTATATGCCTTTCTCCACCCAGTCATTTCACTTCCTGTCTCAACCTTCCTAGTGCTGGGATTAATGGCGTGTGTGCTTCCCAAATACTGGGAGCAAAGGCATGAGGTCTCAAGTGCTGGGATTAAAGGTGTGTGCCACCACTGCCTGGCCTCTATGGTTAATCTAGTGGCTGGCTCTGTCCTCTGATCCTCAGGCAAACTTTATTGGAATACAACAAAATATCATCACAATGAAGGGTTAACACTATGGACTTGGAAGGGAAGAGACTCATGTTGTTTGCTCACTATACCAGATACACTTATTTATTATTTTAAGTTTAAAAATGTCTTTATTCGCATGTGTGTGTGTACGTGTGTGTGCCGTGTATATGCCATGTGTGTGCAGATGCCTGAAGAGATGCCCTGGTTCTGCAGTTACAAGTGGTTTCAGGTGGTTGTGAGGTGTCCAGTGTGGGTGCTGGGAACCAAACTCAGGCCCTCTGCAAGAACAGTAACCACTCTCAACTACAGAGCTATTTCTCCAGTCCCACATTTTTTTTTTAAAGAACTTTTTAAAAAGTAGTTTATTTTGAGCTTAAT
>CABHPQ010193383.1:10133-39821 GCA_902168405.1 Peromyscus aztecus | reverse complement strand
CTTGGACCATTTCTCCAAAGGGTGGTCATTAAATTGTGTGGATTTTTAAAAAAAAAAGTGTTGGGACTGGAGAGGTATCTCAGTAATTAAGAGTACTTACTGCTCTTCTAGAAGATTTAAGTTCCCAGCACCCATGTCAGGAAGCACATAGCTACCTGTAACTTAGGCACCAGGGAATCTGATGCCCTTTTCTGGCCATGGCCACCCCCACACACATGCATATACCCATACACACAGTTACACAAACATATACCTACTTTAAAAAAAAAAGCAGCATATGGTAGCATGCACTTTTAATCCCAGCACTTGGGAGGCAGGGGTAGGTGGATATATGTGTTTGAGGCCAGCCTGGTCTACATAATGGGTTCCAGGACAGCTTGGACTATGTGGTGAGATCTTTTCTCAAAAAAACTAGCTAGATGGTGATGGTACACACCTTTAATCCCAGCACTCCTGAGTTAGATCGAGGCCAGGACAGGTGGAGCTACACAGATCTACAGATCTACAGAACTCGAGTTCCAGGACAGGTGGGGCTACACAGAGAAACCATGTCTCAAAAAACAAACATACAAACAAAACCCACAAAACTAAGTAAATAATTTTTTTAAAAATAAAAATAGTCTTACTGCCTCCCTAGCATAATGAGAAACAGAGAATGTGGTTTCCCTTGCGAGGGCAGAAGGCAACCTATGGGAATTTGTTTTTAAGTGAGTGTGTTTAACAAAGTATGTCGGCAGAAGTTTCCATCCTGCCAGCAGCTCCCAAATAAACACACTGAGGTTTATATTAATTGTAAATGCTTGGCCAATAGCTCAGGCTTATTAACTAGCTCTTACATTTAAATTAACCCATAATTCTTATCTACCCTCTGCCACGTGGCTCATGGTGTGTTACCTCATTTTCTACAGTCCTGCTTCCTCTGCATCTGCTGGTGTCTCCCTGACTCTGCCCTTCTTCATCCCAGCAGTCTTAGTTTGGTTGTCCTGCCTGTACTTCCTGCCTGGCTACTGGCCAGTAGCTTTTTATTAACAATCAGAGCAGCACATTTTCACAGTGTACAGGATTATTCCACAGCAAAAGTATCTTTAGTATTAGTGGTTGTTAAGTGAAGTGTGCAGCCAAATCACTGAGGAACATTTTAAATATCAAAAGAATACCAAAAGTTGTGTCCCTATTCTACAAATAGTCTCATGCCATAGATACTATTTTGCGATTGTCATTTCTCGGCACTCTGTATGAATCTTTCCATAGCTTACATTTGGATTATAGTTTGTTCATTTAAGTGCCCAGTTGAATACTCAAACATTATTTATTTACTTATTTATTGGTTTTTCAAGACAGGGTTTCTATGTGTAGCCCTGGCTCTCCTGGAACTCATTCTGTAGACCAGGCTGGCCTCGAACACAGAGATCCACCTGCCTCTACTCCCAAGTGCTGGGATTAAAGGTGTGCACTGCTGCCAGGCTTAAATGTTATTTTCCAGTTTACATGGAGATTTTATTGTTTTGCTCCCCCCCCCCCCCCCCCGCTCTTTTACCAACTGTACAGCAATAGATAGATTTATTTGCAATATATATTATTATTTCACTTGAAGGACAAACTTTATAAGTAGAGTACCTGGGCTTAAGAATTTTCTGATTTAACCAGGCGGTGGTGGCTCACGCCTACAGTTCCAGCACTCGGGAGGCAGAGCCAGGCAGAGCTCTGTGAGTTCAAGGCCAGCCTGGTCTACAGGGCGAGATCCAGGATAGGCACCAAAACTACACAGAGAAACCCTGTCTGGAAAAAACAAAATCAAAAAACCAAAAACAACAACAAAAAAATAATTTTCTGATTTAAAATAATGCTAAATTTGTGCACGCGTGTGTGCGCACGCATACACACACACACACACACACTTATGCTTAGATTCTTCTAGCAAAACATGAGGTGATTCTTTCACTAAACTAATAATCAATCAACCTTTTACAACTTTTCTTTGTATCTACCACAATAGTGTCTAATGTTTGGATTTTTATTTCTTTAGTTGTAATTGTTGTTGAATTGTTTCCTGTCTGACTAATTTTTATAATACTCAAAACCACTTGCTTGAGTCTGTGTGGCTCTCAGACTTTACATTGTTTCCTCACTGGTGCTAGTGTATAAAGTCTGCTTGTGTAATAAGAAAGCTTATTCTTCACTAAACATGTTTTCCAGTGTATTGTGTATGGTCTTGTTTAGGAGTCAAAATGCTGGGTAACCATATGCTCTAGTTTGGTAACTGTTGTTAAACAAGTTTCCAAAGTAGTTGTGCCATCTTATTTTCTCACCACTAATATGAGAGAGTCCTCACTCCTCCACATCCCTGCCAACATCTAGAAATACCAATCTCCTCATTTTTAGCCATCTACTAGGTATATAGCAGCCTGTCTGTGTAGCTGTAGTGATGATTAGTAATGTTGTGCATTTAAACATGCGTTTGTAAAGTGCTTGTTATACCCCTGTGTCCATTTTTCTTTTGGGTTGTCTGTTTCTGTGTACCTGTACGTGCCCTTTACCTCTTCTGGACACTGTTCTTTTATTAGCTGTTTGTGGTGCCTGTCTTCTCCCACACCGTTAATACTTGTTTCTTGGACTTTCTTTCATCATTTACCATCTTTTATTTTATGATTAGCACTTGTAATGTTCTGTGTAAGAAATCTTTTTGTTGAAATATTATTCTCTTTGTCTCCTAAAAACTTCTTCACATTTAAATTTGTGAATTTGCTGTAATTGGTTTTTTAAAATTATTTTATTATTATTGTTTGTGTGTTTCTGTGTTCATATGACATGGTGTATACATGAAATTCAGAGGATAACTTTCAGGAGGCAGTTCCCTCCTTCCACTATGTATGTTCCAGAAATAGAACCCAGGTCATCAGGCTTATGTGGCAAGTGCTTTTATGGGGTGAGCTATAGGTCAAATTCCTGATCCCCTCTCAGATAATTTTTAAAAGACTATTTTTAGTACTCAGCAAAGTCACCTTTGTTAAAAATCAAATATAATAGGTGAGGTTTTCTTTTATGTTTTTTTTTAGTTTTTTGAGACAAGGTTTCCCTGTGTAGCCCTGGCTGTCCTGGAACTTGCTCTGTAGACCAGGCTGGCCTCGAACTCACAGAGCTCTGCCTGCCTCTGCCTCTCGAATGCTGAGATTAAAGGTGTGCACCACCACCACTCAGCTAATATGTGAAGTTTTTTGTTGTTGTTGTTGTTTTTTGTTTTGTTTTGTTTTGAGACAGGGTTTCTCTGTGTAGCTTTGTGCCTTTCCTGGAACTCACTCTGTAGACCAGGCTGGCCTCGAACTCACAGAGATCCACCTGCCTCTGCCTCCCAAATGCTGGGATTAAAGGCGTGCGCCACCACCGCCCAGCAGTATGTGAGATTTTTAAAGGACCATCTTTATTCTGTTGAGTTGGTCTGTCACCATCCTAATAACATGCACATTACCATAATTGTGAAATTATAGGAAGTGATTGTTTCTGGAGTGTAAGAGACCCTCTACCTAGAATGTTTTTCTTCAAGATTATCATATAAACCATTCCTAAATTTTTTTGTTTTCATGTGCATTTTATTCCTAATTAAAAACAAATTAAAGGCAGTGAGGAATCTTTTAAATCAATGATAGCATCAAGATTTGTCTAAGACTTTTGTAACAATTGTTTCAGTTCAAATGTAGAAAACCTTATATTAGGATTAAAGAATGTCTTTGCTATTTCAGTATTCATTGTACATTTTCCTGTAGACTAATGACTTTAATTTTTATGCTAATGGTTATAGGACATATTTGTTAAAAATTTCACAGAGAACCTGTAAGATTATAAAAACATATACATATAAAAAATACAATTAAATTGTTTGTTTTTTGTTTTTTAGGACATCTGTGACAACAGTCTTCTCTAATAGAACTTTTTCGAGATTCTCTGAAGGAGCCAGTAGGATTTTTTGCATCATGACTTAATCTGAATACAAGAACAAAAAAATAAATTTTATTTTTAAGTATAATGAAGGGCTACGTATGAACACTGACCCCCAACTCAATTCTAATGAGCATTTTAGACATGAGTTTACATCGGCAAATGGGTTCAGATAGAGATCTTCAGTCTTCTGCCTCATCTGTGAGCTTACCTTCTGTCAAAAAGGCACCCAAAAAGAGAAGAATTTCAATAGGCTCGCTCTTTCGGAGGAAAAAGGACAACAGGCGCAAATCAAGGGAGCTCAATGGCGGGGTGGATGGAATTGCAAGTATTGAAAGTATACATTCTGAAATGTGTACGGATAAGAACTCCATTTTCTCTACAAATACCTCTTCTGACAATGGATTGACTTCTGTCAGCAAACAAATTGGAGACTTCATAGAATGTCCTTTGTGCCTGTTGCGGCATTCTAAAGACAGGTTTCCTGACATAATGACATGTCACCATAGATCTTGTGTGGATTGCTTACGACAATACCTAAGGATAGAAATCTCTGAAAGTAGAGTTAATATCAGTTGTCCAGAATGTACCGAACGGTTTAATCCCCATGACATTCGCTTGATATTAAGTGATGATGTCTTAATGGAAAAATACGAAGAGTTTATGCTTCGACGGTGGCTTGTTGCAGATCCTGACTGTAGGTGGTGTCCAGCTCCAGATTGTGGGTGAGAACATATCGTTTGGCTTTTCTTAGTTTGTTTTTCTCTAGGGATAAGATAAGAATTTTCTTGTAGTCTAAAAAACAGTCTTAACACTCTAAATAGCTTATTCAAGAACAAAACATTTTGGGTATATAGCATACTAAGTATTGAAATTCAGAAATCCTAACTTGTTTTTATATTGTCTCTGTTAAATTATTACCTGCATTTTGTGAAGACAACTGCTAGTGAGATGGTGGGGAACAGGATTAAGTTACAAGCAAATTTGAATGTCCTCACCCATGAACAATTTTATTTGGAGATAACAGAATGCTCAGTGTTAGGGTTATTTATTGTCATAAATAAATGATGCTTTTGAAAGGCATTTATATCACAGTAAGTGTGTTTGTGTTCATATGTGAACATTTTTAGGTCTCAAGAATTGCTACACAGGAATTCTATAATTCATTACCTCAAGTTCTAAATGACAAATGTCATTTCTTCCGCATTTAAAGTAAAATAATTTTGCATATGTATTAGATTATTATGTAACTGCAGCCTGCATGTTGTGCAGTTGTCAGAACTAAGAAAAACCAGATATTTGTCCTTTAAGTTAGTTTTATGCCCTTTATAGTAAAAGCCACAAAAGGGAGATAGCTCAGTTGGTAAAATGACTGCTTTGCAAACATGGGGAACCTGAGTCTGGATCCCCAGAATCCAAGTCAAAAAGCTGGGCTCGGTGGCGATACCTGTAGCCCCAGTGCTAGGGGCCAGGCAGAGACAGGTGAAGCTCGTTGACCAGCTAGCCTAGCTAAATTAAGTGGAGAATGATTGAAGGAAGACAGCCATTATCAGCCTCTGGCCTCATGTGCATGTGCCTCCAACATATTTGTGTGTACATACCCTACACATAGCACAAAAAAGACATATAAGACTACTAAAAAGATACACAATCCATGAATAGTAAAATTTAACATACCATTAGTATCCCATACATTATATAAGTAGAGCTTATGAAAACCCTGAATTTCTATATTATTTGATTATAGATCCGGGAAAAACTAGGATGTGAGTTTTGTAGTGATATATTGTGTCCCCCAAAATATTGTGCATCCTAATAAACTTATCTGGGATCAGAGGACAGAACAGCCACTAGATAGACATAGAGGCCAGAAAATGGTGGCACACACACACCTTTAATCCTATCACTTGGGAGGCAGAGATCCATCCAAACTGTGAGTTCAAAGCCACACTGGAAACAGCCAGACATGGTGACTCATGCCTTTAATCCCAGGAAGTAATGGTAGAAAGCAGAAAGGTATATAAAGCATGAAAACCAGGACTAGTCTGGCTAAGCTTTTAGGCTTTTGAGCAGCAGTTTGCCTGAGATTCATTTGGGTGAGGACTCAGAGGCTTCCAGTCTGAGGAAACAGGGTCAGCTGAGTAATTGGTGAGGTGAGGAAGCTGTGGCTTGTTCTGCTTCTCTGATCTTCCAGCATTCACCCCAATACCTGGCTTCAGGTTTGATTTTATTAATAAGACCTTCTAAGATTCGTGCTACAGAGTTTATTAAATTATAGTTTCAGAATTTATTGCCTGAATCAAACTAGTTTTTAAAAACTTGCTGAGTAAATTTTCAGATTGCATCTAGTCTATATTCCCTAATTTTAAATGGAAAAAGTTAAGTATTTCCCATCTGGGTAAATCAGTGAACACACAACTGTCTACCAAGGATTACTGTGTAATATAAAGCATTAAAAAAAACTTAGTTACTTAATACTTTATGAATTCATTAGTTGTGTAAGTCTCAGATAGAATCTAGTATCAGATTTGAATTATGCTTCCCGATACTAAAGAGTTTCTGTTATAACAAAAGCATACATTAACGATACTATATAAGGGCTTACAGGTGTAGTTCAGTGGGTAAAGTACGTGCCTCGCAAGTGTGAGGTCCAGGGTCTGATCCGCAGCACCATAAACTGAGGATGTGGGCACATGCTTAAAATTTTAGCACTTGGGAAGTGGAAACAGGACAATCAAGTTCAAAATCATCCTCAGCCACATAGTAGGTTCAGAGTTAGCCAGGGCTGCATAAGACCCTTCCTCAAAAATAAGTCGGTAGGTATGTATGTGTGTATGTAAAAAGAAGGTAACTTTAAACTAGGCCACAGCTAGCTGAGTTTCCAGGGGTAATGGCAGAACCAAACTCGGGGATCTGTGATAAGTTACACTCTGTGTCTAGAAAATAGGATTAATGAGCAATGGTTTCAAATAATTTGAGCGAGAGAGTGTATCCTATTTAAACAGCTTAGATGCGATTGTATCACTCTGGAGCATAGGGACCACTTTATACAGTATTTTCACTGGTGCAAGAGTGAACATCTTTCTCCTCAAATTAGATTTTTTTTTTTGTTTTTTTTTCGAGACAAGGTTTCTCTATGTAGCTTTGTAGCCTGTCCTGGATCTCGCTCTGTAGCCCAGGCTTGCCTCCAACTCACAGATCCGCCTGCCTCTGCCTCCCAAGTGCTGGGATTAAAGGCATGAACTACCATCACCCGGCTGAAATTACTATTTTTATATAAAAACTTGACTTTAAATCATATACTTTAAAGTTGAAAATAAAATGAAGATTCTTTCCCCCACTCCTAGGACTGTAATGAATTAGCCATACTTTAAAAAAGATGTTTTAATAAGTATTATTTTTATATGTATGGGTGTTTTGCCTACATGTAAGTCTGTGAGCCACATGTTTGCAGTGCCCATGGAGGCCAGAAGAGGACATCAAATCCCTTGTGCCTGGAGTTAGATAGTTGTAAACCACCATGTGGGTGCTAGGACTCTAACTCAGGTCCTCAGGAAGAGCAGCCAGTGCTCTTAAATGCTGAGCCACTCTCCAGCCCTCACTGGTTCTCTTAACATCTAGGGAAGTGAAATGCTGCTAAATTACTGTTCTGATTTGACTTGCCATTAATTCTGTACTATTTTAATGTCAATTCTCCCAGAAGTAAAATAGAATTTAAGGTGCAAAGTTTAAATTTGAAGAATGGGATGCTTAAGAGAGTATAGTAAGTCAAAAAGGGAGGAATGCTCGTCTATTTAAAATCCTGCACAACTAATGCAAATGGTCTTGAAATTTGATACAATCTTAGCTATGATTATTACTTAAATTTTGTTGCCAATAACAAGAACACCAAAACTCCCCTAAGTTTCCAGGAAATATTTGATATTTAAAAATAAATAAACACAAAAATCCCCCAAAACGTAAATATAGACAGATTTATTTGATATTGCTTTCAAAGAGAGCTAAAATGCTCTTTGACAGTTTATTTGTATGATTGTATGTATATGCACTTACAGGAATAGAGCTGCCCTTATGTATGATTCACAGCTTGTCCTCCTCCCATTCCCATCTACAAAGATGTAGAACATTATCACATGATTGTCACTTCTGCTATATAAGGATATTGGCATTGATACAGTGTATTAGTTACTTTTCTGTTGCCATGGTAAAACATCATGCCCACCATCGTGGGGAAGCATGGCAGTAGGTAGTCATGGTGGAAGGGACAGATGAGAGCTGGCATCTCAGGTTGCAAGCAGTAAGCAGAGAGAACAAAATGAGAATGGCACATGACTTTAGAAACCTTAAAGCCCACCCCTAGTGACATGCTTCCTCCAGCATGACCGCACACCCTAATCCTACCCAAACAGTGCAGCAAACTGGGGACTAAATATTCAAAAGCCTTAGACTATGAGGGTTGGGGAGTATAAATCATTCAAATTACCACACACAGTCTAGTCTGTTGGTTTTCGTTGGTTTTACTCAGATTTCTCTTTTTACATGTACGAGCTAATTTATGTGGGGTGGATTTAGTTACATGGGATTTTTATCAGGTGTAGGTTTGTGTGCTTACATAAGGATATCACAAAGTTGCCCGTTACAGCCACATTCATGCCTTATGTACCAGCTAACTGCAGAGGCTGAGGCAGGATCACAAGTTCAAGGTCTGCCTGACTAATAGCAAGTTCAGAGGCAGCAATTTAGCAAGACCCCGTCTCAAATTTAAAATAAAAAAAACCAAAAATCCTTTTTAAGGGCCATAATCCTTCATGTCATTGTCTAACAGTGTTTACTTCCACTTTTTCCTGGAACCCTGGCAGTCTTTGATCTAGTTTCCATTTCTGAAACCTTGTCATTTCAAGTGTTACATATACTGAGGTGTGTAGCTTGTAACATTTTAAAACTGACTTTTTTTTAACTCAGGTAATTCCTCAGAGATTTCTTTGTCTTGTTATTTGTGTCCATCATTCATTTGATTGAGTAGTATTCTGTGGTGTGCATGTATGCACCACAGTTTAACCATTTGCTTGTTGATGGACAGCTGAGCTTTTTCCAGTTGGGGCTATTATGGATACATCTGCTTATGAAAGTTGATGTGAAGAAAATTGAATTTCTCTGAGACAGATGTCTAACAGTACCCAAATTTAAGTTAAAAAATTTTTAAGTATCGAAAATATTTACTCAGAGAATAGACATTAAGGCTAATCATAAATGTACTCTTCATCTTTTATTTGATCCCAAACACCCTGTTTTAGTTCAAATAAAGTATTTTTATTAAATTATTATGTGACATTGTTTTTTGTTGTTGTTTTGTTTGAGATAGGGTCTCACTATGTAGCTCTGGCTGTCTTGGAACTCACTCTGTAGACCAGGCTGGCCTTGAACGCACAGAGATCCACCTGCCTCTGCCTCTGAGTGCTGAAATTAAAGACATGCACCCCCACACCTGGGTAAAATTTGAAAGTAAAGAATTTAGAATTTTTTAAAGGTATTTATGTTACTTTCATTTATGAACTGTCATTTTTCTCTTTTTTTCATGTTGGTGAGGTTGTGTTAGAGTTTATGATATTTTATTAATGCATATTTGAAAAGTGTTTTCTGAGTAGCATTTTAATTGGATGTTTCTTAAATTTTTACTGAATTGATCTTGTTTTGTGTCACATTTTAAATCATTTTCCTTGTTCTTTCAAGATATGCTGTGATAGCATTTGGATGTGCCAGCTGTCCCAAATTAACCTGTGGGCGAGAAGGCTGTGGGACCGAGTTTTGCTACCACTGTAAACAGATCTGGCATCCAAACCAGACCTGTGATGCTGCTCGACAGGAGAGAGCCCAGAGTTTACGCTTAAGAACGATACGTTCTTCGTCTATTAGTTACAGCCAGGAGTCTGGAGCAGCAGGTAGTATGTCTGTTTTTATTTAGTGTGTGTGTGTGTGTGTGTGTGTGTGTGTGTAGGTGGGAAAATGAGTGGAGATGAGAGGATACCGTAGGGTATTGGTCCTCACCTTTGGTTGTCTGAGACGGGTATCTTGTTTTTCTCTGCTGTGTGTGTCAGGCTAGCTGGCCTGTGAACTTGCAGGGATTCCCGTCCTTGTCCTCTGTCTCAGCACAGGAGCACTGGGATCGCAGGTGTGTGCAGTGTCTGACTGTGTGTGGGTTCTGGGGTTCAAACTCAGTCCTCACGCTCTTGAAGCAAGTGCTCTCCTCAATGAGCCACCTGCCCAGTCAGTCCCTGTCTGATTTTCAAAAAGTAAGTTAGTTGACACATAGAGGTTGCTTGGTGATTTTAATGTAAAGAGTATTCAGTTACCATCAATTACCTTATTTACCCTTTCCTGTTAAAATGTGTTTTATGTTTTACATGTGTTTCTGTCCTAGAAGCCTTATTCTTGATGTATTTTTGTTTAATAAATCCAGAAAGTGGTTCTGAGATTGGAAAGATTTTACTGTCAGTGACAGCAGAAAAAGAAAGCTGCTTGACTCCTTGTGTACTAGACCACTGGATACAGTCTGCACCTATTGCTCATAAATGCATGGTACACAGAACTTGTAAACACATTTAATAAAATAGTAATTTGGAGTAATTTATAATAATTAGCAATTATTTCTGTTTATATAAAGACCACACAAAGGCCGGGCGTTGGTGGCGCACGCCTTTAATCCCAGCACTTGGGAGGCAGAGCCAGGCGGATCTCTGTGAGTTCGAGGCCAGCCTGGGCTACCAAGTGAGTTCCAGGAAAGGCGCAAAGCTACACAGAGAAACCCTGTCTCGAAAAACCAAAAAAAAAAAAAAAAAAGACCACACAAAAGTTTAATCTTTTAAGTACTTTGTGAAATTTAAAACATTTCAGATATATTCAGTCTGGGAGTACAGGCATAAAAATCATTCTTTACTTGGGAAGACACACAGAACTTCAGTCTGTCTTTGGGAAGGAAATTAAAAATTAACCTAGGGACCTGTTTGTAAAGCATATATCTCATAAATCTCAAAATAAAAAAAATTAATTTTTTTTAAAAAAAATCTCAGATTTCTTAATGTTCTTTGAATGGTCAAAAAAAGGTCACTATTTCCTATTAGCAGAATTTTCTTTGTTCATTGGAATTTTAATCCCTAGAAAACATTTTGTCTTGATAATTACAACGGAAAATTTTCAAAAATATAGAAATTGATATAAAAAAGTGAGACTGTCATGTACTTTATCCTGCTGGAGAAAAAGTCTTTTAAGCTTTAAAATGGGTTTAATAATTTATATAATATGCTTGGGTTTTCATTCCTATTTGCTTAATGACTTGTTTCTGTCTCCTCTCCTGAAGATTTGGGGAGAATGCAAAGATATTAGCAGTAATTGTGATAATTCAGTTAAGGATCCAGAAGGATTTTTTTAGTGAGGACCTGTTCCTGAAGAGTTAGCAGTAGCCATTGGATGTTCCCTTGAAGAGTGGAGGAGGTATTTTTGGTCACAGGGCATACAGGCATGTAGGGTAATAGAACGGACTCCAGAACCAGATTTGGAATCCAGAGTCTGGACTGGATTTAAGGTCCAGACTCTCGTCTTCCTCTGTGTGAGCTGAGCAGGGCGTTTCTCTCATCTTCAAAATGAAGACAGTACGATGCCCATGTCTGTAGGGTTGCAGTATTTCTGCCTCATACATGTTCTTATAATGTTAGATATGGGAACACCACAAAAATCTGCTAGAGATTTGAGCTTGTGTGAACTAGCATTAAATCAAAAAGAACATTGAAGTGGCTTTTGTAACTTTTTAAATGAGCATTACAACTTAGTTATCTAAACAAATATTGAGCTTCCTCCAAGTAGTCACCATGGGAGAGTGTATGTAGCCATGTTATACTGAGATGCCTTGTTGGCATAACCAGCAAATTCTGCAAAGGTAGTATCAGTTTGACTTCCATTTGGTTATCTTTTAAGATAACCAAAAGTTCTTTTATAGCTAAATAAAGCTAATGATATCATGCCATGTAAATCAGGGATTTTGGTTCAGGTATGTGTGCAGCTTTCTGATATTGTGACATGCATTGTTATCTAGTTCACACTCTAGAACTATGCAATGGAGTTGCCCCCACCCTCAAAAAAATCTAGAAATCATTTCATAATATTTTACTAAATTTACAATTTTATGTTTGCTGCTTCTTAAGCAGATAGGATTAGTATTTCTTTTTGATGTGTACATCAAAAAGTTTTAGGTATAAAAGCTAACCTTTTTCTTGTCTACCCTGTGTTTAAAATTTGTAATGCAAATGTTATAGTCTTTGGGTCATTTAAATCATAATTTATAAATACTTTTACATTTTATATTCTAGAAATAATCATTTCTCTTTGTCTTTGACTGCTTAGAGCTGTTGTTTTGCTCAAAATAGCTTGAATTGTTAAAACACTTAATGTGAGCCTTACTAATTCTTAGTTATAAACAACTTTAGCCTTTCAAAAAACACTAAGGAAACTTGAATTCATTGATAAAGCAGTTAAAAACTTACACATACAGAGCATAACACTTACAGAAATGAAAATAGAATATTTGCTTAATTTTTATAAAATAATAACATGAACAAATACTTAAACTCAGTAGTTAGCATTGTAAATACATTTTCTAAAAAATTACATATAGATAGACAATATAACTGGCTAATGGTAACCGTTAGATAGCTGTAGGCTGTTATTTAAAGAGCAGCTAGAATTCTGAATGGTGGTATAACTCTTATTCTTTGTTGATACCTAAGGTTATCTTCCACGATATTTTTAACTTGGCATTGTTGTGCGTTTTGTAGCACATTAGTATACATGCAGTTGCACCAACAGCTCTTGAATGAATGAACAGAAAAGATGGAGACTGCTTATTAGCAGTCATGAGGATAAGAATGGTTACATTTATTCTAAAGTTATTCTCTATGATCTATAGTGTTCTTAGTTGACGTTATTATAATAGAAAAGGGAGTGTTTGTGTACAGTGCCTTAGGTGACTATGAAGTGGTCACTCCCTTCTCTAAAGAGTGGTGCCTCTTCACTAAAGGGCAGCATACAGGAGTCCGAATTCCTCTGTTATTATTCTTGGTTCTCATTGCTTTGCTATCATGTTTGAAAATGGTTACAACCTGAAAATTTAGTACAAAGTATATTTCCTAAAAGGAAAGAAAAAATTGTTTTCTATACTAAAAGCAGCAGGCTAAAATTGCCATTTAATAAATGTAATTGCAAAGATTTGTTTGGGCAGTGTTACAGCTGCTAATCTGGAAACCATTTCTACACACTTTAAATTTTCTTGTCTGTGTTCCTCATAGCTGATGATATAAAGCCGTGCCCACGATGTGCTGCTTATATAATAAAGATGAATGATGGGAGCTGCAATCATATGACATGTGCTGTCTGTGGTTGTGAGTTTTGTTGGTTGTGTATGAAAGAAATATCCGATTTACATTATCTAAGGTAAGCTTTTGGAGAGAACTATTTATGAATAGACTTTACATTGTATATCAAAGTTTTTGTTTTGAAAACAGTACGTCTTAGTTGGGTTTTTATTGCTATAAAGAGACACCATGACCACTACAACTCTTATAAAGAAAACATTTAATTGGGGTGGCTCACTTAGAGTTTCAGAGGTTCATCTATTATCCTCGGGATGAGGAGCATAATAGCCTGCAGGCAGACGTGGTGCTGGAGCTGAGAGTGCTACATCTTGTAGGCAACAGGAAGTCTACTGACTGTCACTGAGTGAAGCTTGAGAAGAGACCTCAAAGCCCACCCCCACAGTGACACACTTCCTGTAACCAGACCACACTTACTCCAACAAGGCCACACCTAATAATGTCATTTCCTTTTGGGGGCTATTTTCTTTCAAACCACCACACAGTATTAACCTAAGTATTTTTATTCCTGAGGTTTATAAGCTACTTAAAAAGATGGATTGTATTCCTCTACCAAGTTATACTTAAATAACTTAGATAGGAAATAGAGGTTCCTTTGTTTTTACATTGTTATTGAACTTTAGTGCTAATATTTGCTACTCTATACAATTAATCCAGCTCTTAATTTTCTTATAAATAAATTTTCTCATTTAGGCCCCAACATGAATTTATGATGTAATTACATACTTGTGTGCCTAAAATGGAGATTAAAATAAACATTTTATTTTACATCAGTATAGTCTTCAGAAACTGAGGTTTTGAAGGTCATGGAGAACTATGGATAAATTTTAAATCATAACTAGCAGTATCCTGTTCATGTAACTCAAAGTTGGATCTTTAATATTTTGGCTTTTAAATGAACCCAAAATACCAAAAAGGGGGTGGTTAAGTTGAGAGACAGTCCCTTCTGCAGCTGTTGCTTTGATGTGTTGTAGTTATCTGTTGTCCTGTTTCTGAACAGTCACCATGTAGTTTTCCTCTCAGTCCATCAGGTTGTACTTTCTGGGGGAAGAAACCCTGGAGCCGGAAGAAAAAGATCCTGTGGCAGCTGGGGACCCTTGTCGGCGCTCCGGTCGGGATCGCGCTGATAGCCGGCATTGCCATCCCTGCCATGATCATCGGCATCCCTGTGTATGTGGGCCGCAAGGTGAGCTCTTCTCCTGAATGGTTGGCGCGTCTTCTTAGAACTGAAGTGGCTTTGCTTTATTTTTAACACAGGAGTTGGTTTTAGTTTTTCATTATGAAAGTTTTGGACTGGGGATATAATTCTGTTGGTAGACTTTTTTTCATGGAGGAAGTCCTGGATTTGATTCACGTAAACTGGGTGTGGTGTCCCATACCTGTAATTCCAACACTCAGGAGTTCAAAGTCATCTTTTGGATGCAGCAGGAAGGTTGAGAACCACTCCTCTAGAACTAGAGGTACAGACAGTTGTGAGCTGCCCTGTAGGTGCTGGGAATCAGACTCAGGCCTTGCAAGAGCAGTGGCATGCACTGTTAACTGCTGAGCCGTCTCTCCTAGCCCTGAAAATACAGTCTAAAAAACAAAACAAAAACCATTATTTTTTAATTACTTTTGATAGAAAGGCATATAGCTTCTTGGTAAGGTACTTACCTAATTTGTAGGAGGTTCTGTGTTAGATCATAGACAGCATAAAAACAAAACAAAAATTTGTTTGTGACTGGTGAGGAACAGAGATATTTCTGTCGATTGTTTATTTCAGAAGGGTCTTAAGTAAGTAACCCTCTAAAGTCAGTGAGTGAAGGCCACAGCATGGTGTCACTCACACAGCGTGTGCAAGGGCCTGGGTTTGATTCCCAGCACTAGAGAGAAGACAAATTATCTCCAGTATGAGAACTTACTTTAAAAAACAAAAAAACTTGACAAGAAAAGGGGTTTATTTGGTTTAGCTTTCTCATCACAGTTGACTATGGAAGGAAGTCAGGACAGGAACCTGGAGGCGGAACTGAAGCACATTCCTTGGAGGAATACTGTTTATTGCCTTCTTTTCTTCTACAACCCAGGATCACCCACCTACCCAGGTGGCACCACTGCAGTGGACTGGGCCCTCCTATGTCAATCATTAATCAAGAAAATGCCACCAGTCAATTTAGTGTGGGCATTTTCTTTTCTTTTCCTTCCTTCCCTTTTTTAAAAAATTTTCCGGGCAGGGTTTCTCTGTGTAGCCCCTCCTCCATCCTGAAATTCGCTCTGTAGACCAGGCTGGTCTCAAACTCAGACATCGCTTGCTTCGGCCTCCTGAGTGCTGGGATTAAAGGCGTGTGCCACCGTGCCAGGCTTAGTGTGGGCATTTTCTCTGTTAAGGTTCCTTCTTCCCAGATGACTCTTAGCTTGTGTCAAGTTAACAAAAAAGTTAACCAGGACAGAAACTGATTTTAATAATTTTTCATGTAGAATACCAAACAGATTTTTATCAAAAGCGAAACTACTTGCTCAGGTACTTAGAAGTAGAAGGGAAAAAGAGAGACTGTACACACTGGCAGCGAGTTTATAGAGTCACAGCTGGTGAGCCAGTACTCCGAGACTAACGCAGGCTGCAGCAGACTACAGGCCGGCCAGACGCAGTGCTTTTGTCCAAAGTTGTGAGGTGTTTGTTGTCCCTGATGTTAGTCACACGCGCACCTAAAGGGCGAGCTGATGAAGTCATTCTCATTTCCTGTGGTGTTTGCGATCTGCATTAGCAGGAGAACCTAGTAAGTCAAGGAAATACCTGAAAACTGAGCTTTTGTTAGAACAAAAGTGAAAAATGCTACAAGAATAACCAGCTAGACATTCCTATGAACCAGCATTTATGAGATAGAGACGCAGGCTCGGAAGATCATCCTTGGCTACATG
This sequence comes from Peromyscus aztecus, assembly GCA_902168405.1. NCBI lineage: Eukaryota > Metazoa > Chordata > Mammalia > Rodentia > Cricetidae > Peromyscus > Peromyscus aztecus. The sequence continues at coordinate 23,574 of CABHPQ010193383.1, read as the reverse complement.
AAGCCAGTTCTTAAACTGAGGGTTTGGGGTCTGGGGGAGAAATGGCTTAGTGATTAAGAGCACCGCTGCTCTTCCAGAAGAGTTCCCAGTACCAGCAGGCACCCCACAACTGTCTGTAACTCTAATCTCAAGGGATCGATGCCCTCCTCTTCTGGCCTCTGTGGCCACAGAGCACATACATACATGAGACAAATATACATGCAGGTAAAACACCCATACACATACAATAAATAAAGTTTTTTTTTTTAAATGGAAGAAACTGGAAGGAAAAAAATAAGCAAACAGAAACAGTTAAGTTGAACCAAAAATAATAGGATGATGTGGTCACTGTTACTCCACACAGGGGTGGGGTGGGGGGGTGGTAAGGATGCCAAAGTTGATAGGGGCCAGCCTGGACTGTATATAATAAGGTCCTGTCTCCAGAGAAAAGGAAAGGAAGAAGGGGGATTTGAGCAAAAGTTGATTGATGGAGGATGTTTTTCCCTCAGCAGCCTGTCCTCACAGATCTACCCTGCGTATGTGTAGGCTTGGCTTTGCTCTGCTGCAGGACTGTGTCCAGGAATGGTCTAGAAAGGAGCTGCAGAAAAAAGAACGTAGAAAGGACCTAGCATCTTACTGTAGAGACTGACTGACTGCCTGTGTGGTTTGGAGGCTGCTCACAGGATGTCTTGAAACAGATGAGAAAATACCCTTCTTTAGTTTGTCTCTTGCAGGGCCCAAGAACAAAGCTACTAAATTATTTCCCAGTTTCATGTAATAAGTCACAAGCTATTCTTAAGGCAATAATTGTATTTATTAATGTGGGCTGTGCAATGATGCTAAGTAGATTTAACTCCTATCCTCTGGTAACCATTATTTTTCTTTGTCTTTACCTTTTTAAACTATAAATAAGTAGATAGGATGTGGGGTCCTCTGTTAATCATTTTCTGTCATAAAAAGGTGTCTGGAAAAAAAGTTTTACTTAAGGGATAATTGTTTCATACAGTGCCTTTTTAGACTCAACTTTTAGGAGTAAAAAAGATTGTGGCACCCTCTCCTGGGGGCTGGTGCAAAGGACTCTTATTTAGAAAGAAACCTGTGGAACTCTAGTATTGTTTTTGAGACAGAGTCTCATGGTGTGGGCCAGCTTTGAACTAGCAATGTACACAAGGGTAATGGTGAACTTGTGACACAGACTGACTCTCCTGAGCCACCCCGCCTTCTGTGAGCAGGTCCTTAGTAGGAACGAGTTGCGATGCTGTGGTTACCTTGAAGTAGGGCATCTGACTGAAGTTGTGTGAGAAGTGACTTCAGCTTTCTGTATGTAAAAGACTATTTCATTTAAACTGAATATACAATGTTTTTCTTCTCTAAATTTCCATTCCCTTTTAAATTTCAGATTCATAATCGCTATGAAGGCAAAGATGTTTCAAAACACAAGCGGAATCTGGCCATAGCAGGTGGTGTAACGCTGTCTGTAATTGTATCTCCGGTGGTAGCTGCAGTGACTGTAGGTAAGAGCATGCTTTGAAACATTACCTCAGATCTTGGGAAGTTGACAGAAGAGGGATTTCTAACGAGTATGTTGCTACGAGGATTACTTTTAACATGAAGGGTGGTTTAAGTAGAACTTAGAGGAGGTTTCTAAGTTAAAAGTTCATTAAAAGTGCTGTAGACTCCAGAACCTAGTTTTAGGGCCAGGGCTCTAGCCCAGTGGTACAGCACACGCCTCAGGCACACATAGAAGGCCTTTAGGTTCAATCCCCAAGAACCTATTGTTAGGATAGCTGATGGACAGCCCTTCCTTCCGCTTGAGTTCAGAGACTTGCACTTAGAAAGTTCACAGAATCTGTCTTCCCTCTGTTACCTGAAGCCCAGCTGGGAGTCTTGCATTTGCTGTGTTCCTTAGAACCCTGCGCACCTTCTGAAAAGACCTACACCTCAGATTCCGTGATTCAGGTTTTGGTTTCTAATATGCACTTTAATTAATTCCCTTTTAGGCATTGGTGTTCCCATTATGTTAGCTTATGTTTATGGCGTTGTTCCAATCTCCCTCTGCCGAAGCGGGGGTTGTGGAGTTTCAGCAGGCAATGGGAAAGGAGTGAGGATCGAGTTTGATGACGAGAACGACATAAATGTTGGTGGGACTAACACGGCGATGGGTGAGTGCTTTAGACGGGAAGAGATGTGTCTGTTTCCACTGTCTTCCTTTATCTAGGCCTCACTGTACCAGCACTGGCTCACACACTCTCCCTCCCTCTTCCCTTTCCTCTCTGAGACAGGGTCTCACTGTGTAGCCTTGACTGGCCTGAACTTTGGTGTGTAGACCAGGCTTGCTCTGCCTCAGATGTGCTGGCATTAGAGGTGCATGCCTGATGCCTGTGGTTTTCATCCAGAAGCATAGCTGTGAAAGGACCTGTGAAGGGAGGGCCTGTGTGAGAGAGGGTGGAGTGATTCTGGGTGCTTAACTCTCACTGAGAGCACATTTGGGACTAATGAGGCCCTTCCCATACAGTGTTTCCTTGATACACGATAAGCTAGTATGAAAAGGATGTGAAGAGTAATGCAGTTCAAAGGATTGCAGATGGTCAGTAAACCAAAAATGCTTCTGTACCATTCAAAGAAACACAAATTAGAACTGTAGTGGGCAGAAATATTGAAGAATAAAGGCTCTGCACACTGCCTGGAGAAATGTTAGTTGGCCAGCTTGCTTGTTCTGTACCCAGCAGTTTCTGTCTGTCACATGTGTTGTAAATTTCTAAGAATGAAGCCCTTTGTACCCCTGTGCACCTCTACAGTGTTTCAACCAGGTCATCAGAACACTTTTCCTTTGTGTACCTTCTCTTGAAGTCTCTTGATTGTCTACATGAGGAGCAAGGTGTCCAGTCCTTATTCTCATGGTCTGCCCTTCCTGTCCTGTCTTATACCACCTTTCCTTGAAGAGGACAGTTACTACTCAGAGCTCTTTCTGGGCTTTTACACTTGTAGTTACCTCTGTCTGAAATCCTCTTCTTTGGAATAGTTGTATGGCCCACCTGTGCAGGTCTTTGAGTCTTAGTGTGACCTTACGAGAGGCCTTCCGTGGTCATGCTGTGAGGCAGGGTGCGGAGATGAGACGCAGGCACTGCCCCCACTCCAACCTCCTTCCCCTCTGCTGGATTTCCTCACCGCTTTTGTCACGTGATTGGATCTGTACTAGGAGCTCAGATACTGGCATAAATACGTGCATTTCTCAGTAGTACTGTAGAATTAGAATATAATCATAACACATCTTGTGATAGTTTATAGACAATTAGAAGTGTGAACTGTATCTAGAAATCAACTTTTGTCCAAATCTTATTGATCTAGAGAATAGGATCTCTCACTGGCAAGGAAGGCCTTTTAAATCATTTGTTCATTTAAAATTCCTAAATCTTCGGGACTTAACAACAGCAACAACAAATAGTGACCATCTTAAATTTAGAGCCGGTCTCAGATTGAGCTGTACACCCTGAAGTAGCTCTCTTTGTGCCCAGCCGTGAGTGTGGTTTGTACTGTGTCCTCTGCTGTCCTTTCTGAAATCATGGGCGTTTAAGGCAGGAAAGTGAGTAATCATTCTTACTTCATTTCCTGAATTACTTTACATCTAGATACAACATCGGTAGCAGAAGCAAGGCACAACCCCAGCATAGGAGAAGGGAGTGTTGGTGGTCTGACTGGCAGTTTGAGTGCAAGCGGAAGCCACATGGATCGAATAGGCACCATCCGAGACAACCTGAGTGAGACAGCCAGCACCATGGCACTAGCTGGAGCTAGTATAACAGGAAGTCTGTCGGGAAGTGCCATGGTCAATTGTTTCAACAGGTAAGAAATAGCTGTTTGCTTTGTTTTGTTAAATACAAGACATAAATTAGATGAAAAATCTGAATACAAAGCATGACAATTATCCTAAGGTTAAAAAGCACTGTGTTTGGTACTTACGTTGGAATAAAAGGTAAGTCCTGAGAACTACCATTGCACTTGATGAAGTTGATCTGATAAGTGAGTGCTGGAGCTGCGTCTGTGGACACAGAAGGAAAGGCCACACTTAGCCTAGACCGTTTCTGTGGTGATAGCTGGAGTTAGGAGTGGGAACAAGTGGAGTCAGGATACCCGAGACGGATGAAGCGGGACTGGAATAGGCTGCCTGCTGCATCCTAAAGTGATAATGGTCAGCTCTCACCAAGTCCTTTATTGATACCATGGAGATAAGGAGGAGAAACTAACATTTATCTTACTGTGGTTGGTTTGTTTCTTATTCACTGTTCTGTTTATTAGCTTTTTTATGTGGAGGAAGGTAGATGAATTAAAAGTCGTATTTATCTTATTTTAGGTAGGTAACAGTTGGACAGAAGCTAAGTTGTAGTGGTATATGGAATCAAATGTGGGCTGAAGTTGTTTATTAGCACCCTTTCAGGATAGGATTTCTTTTCATTATTATTTGAGGTAGAGTGTAGTTTGTACTGTGTCCTCTGCTGTCCTTTCTGAAATCATGGGAGTTTAAGGCAGGAAAGTGAGTAATCAATCTTACTTCATTTCTGAATTACTTTACATCTAGATACAACATCGGTAGCAGAAGCAAGGCACAACCCCAGCATAGGAGAAGGGAGTGTTGGTGGTCTGACTGGCAGTTTGAGTGCAAGCGGAAGCCCTGGTTTAGCACTGGCTAGCCTAAAACTCACCATATAGGCCAGGCTAGTCTCAAACTCACAGTGACCAGCCTGCCTCTGTCTCCTGTGTGCTGAGATTAAGGGCATTTGCCACTACACCCAGTTGATAGAGGATTTTCTATTTATTAATTGATCTATTATGTTTATTGATAATACATTCTGACTTTGTAGTTTGTACTGAAACATGACAAAGGACTTCATCCTAGTGAAAATATACTGGAGGTCTTTAAATTCAGATCTGTTCTGTTTTGCTCTCCTTGTGGTAGTAGTCTCTTGATCTCTTTGATGTTGTTTAGTACAGCACAGTATAATCTGAATAATCAAGTAAGTGGAACTGAAAAACTAGTGTCCACAATTTCGATATGTATTGTGATTGCTGAACTATACACGACTGGAGTTGATGGGGATGCCTCCTCTTCAAGGTTGGAGGTGCAAGCCGATGTCCAGAAGGAGCGTCACAGTCTAAGTGGAGAGTCCGGCACAGTGAGCCTGGGGACAGTTAGTGACAGTGCCAGCACCAGAGCAATGGCAGGCTCCATCCTGAACTCCTACCTCCCTCTGGACAGGTAAGAGGAGGTGCTGGTGAGCCTTGAGAGGGAATTGTCTCTCCCACTGGGCAAGTCTCAAGAAAACAGTGAGGTGTTCAAAGGAGCAAACCCGTGTGGGTAGAGAGGACATCTGTGCTTGCTAAGCGCTGGGGAGAGGGAGAATGGGCACTGACTTCTAAGTAAGGTAGGTTTGGGGTTGGTAAACAGTGAAAAATGTTCTGAAGTCAGGTCATGGTGATGGTCGTGCCCAGAACAGAAAGCAGTAAATGTACCCACTACTATTTTTTTCTTTTTTGTTTTTCTGGGTGTTTTTTGTTGTTGTTGTTGTTTGTGGTTTTTCGAGACAGGGTTTCTCTGTAGCTTTGGAGCCTTTCCTGGAACTCACTCTGTAGTCCAGGCTGGCCTCGAACTCACAGAGATCCGCCCCCACTACTATTTTAAAACTTGAAGCATTAAGGGGCTGGAGAGAAGGCTCAGCAGCTGAGTACTTGTTCCTGGTCCAGAAGACCTGGGTTCAGTTCTGCACCCACATTAGGTGGCTCACATCTGCCTGCAGCTCCAGTTTCTGGGGATCCGATGCCCTCTTCTGGCCTCTGCTGGCACCTGCTCATACATACACTCAGTTACAACAAATACACATAAAATAATAAATCTTTTTTTAAAAAGTGAAACATTAAGACAGTCTTTTTGGGTTGTTCATGGCAGTGAACGCCTCTAATCTCAACACTTGGGAGGCAGAGATCTCTGAGTTCAAGGCCAGCCTTGTTTACATAGTGAGGTCAGCCAGCACTGCATATAAAAAAAAAAAAAAAAAAACAGGAACAAAGACAGGCCTTTTTTGTTTGTTTTGTTTTTTTCAAGACAGGGTTTTTCTGTGTAGTCCTGGCTGTCCTGGAACTCGCTCTGTAGCCCAGGCTGGCCTCGAACTCACAGAGATCCGCCTGCCTCTGCCTCCTGAGTGCTGGGATTAAAGGCGTGTGCCACCACTGCCGCCACCTGGCTAAAGACAGTCCTCATCTGTGTTAGTAGAGTAGCCTGCACTGGGACGTTCCAGAAGCTTCTTTATGAGGCTTTGGTGTTTGATAGGAAAGCCCCTCCCTCCGATCTCGTCTGACCAGAACAAAGCGGAGCCAGAGCAGTTTCATCTTTGTGTGTCTCCCTGCAGAGAAGGAAACAGCATGGAAGTGCAAGTGGACATTGAGTCGAAGCCCTTCAAGTTCCGGCACCACAGTGGCAGCAGCAGTGTGGAGGACGGCAGTGCTGCCCGGAGCCACACCGGAGCGTCAGCCAGTGGACTGCCTGAAGGCAAGTCTGGTGCCACCAAGTGGTCCAAAGAAGCTACCACAGGGAAAAAATCAAAAAGTGGTAAATTGAGGAAAAAGGGGAACATGAAGATCAACGAGACCAGAGAGGACATGGATGCACAGTTGCTGGAACAGCAGAGCACGAACTCAAGTGAGTTTGAGGCGCCGTCCCTCAGTGACAGTATGCCGTCTGTAGCAGACTCCCACTCTAGTCATTTTTCTGAGTTTAGCTGTTCAGACTTGGAAAGCATGAGAACATCGTGTAGTCACGGTTCCACGGATTGTCACGCCCGCTTTGCGACTGTGAACACCCTTCCTGAGGTGGAAAATGACCGTCTGGAGAATTCACCACATCAGTGCAGCAGTTCTCTGCTTTCCAAAACTGCTTCCTGTTCAGAAGGCCCGCAGCCGAATCGGGCGGAAGAGCTCGGCACCGGCAGGAGCGGAGTGAAGCCTAGTGGGGATTTGTGCTTTGGCGATGCACTGAGAGAAACAAATAACAACCACCCACAGCAGACAGTGGACCTGAAAGTTGCCATTCAGACTGAAATTTAGGCCCGTAATGCTGCAGAGAAATAACCACTGAACAGCCTTGTCTGGAGCTGGTTGAGCCATGTGCGACTGTTAGGTTTAAGTTACCAGCAAAAGTCAGGTTTCATAATCATAATGCAAATACATTTTGTATGTTCAGCAAAGCATTGTGTTTCATGTGGATATTAATTACCAAATTATGAAATGAAGGCTTTAAAAGTGCATTATTATGAGAATCATAACTTAAGCAAAAGGCATGTTTTGTGTTCTTGTCACAGAACACTGCTGATGCACACCCCTGTGTATTTAGATAGAAGTTGGCTTCATTATAATCAGACGATCCTCACGCTGTTCTACTGCATTCTTAAGGAAAATGGAGGCTTGGGGTGAGTGGTTAGTGACATTTTATTGAAACCACTAAGGATGGTGTTTGGAGGGCCTTGGCAGGTTACTGGGTGTGTGATGCTCTTCGTAACGTTTCTCTTCTATCTGAGCTTCCGTTTCCTTGTTTCTTCACATGCAGTGTGGAGACAAAGCTTCATGCAGCCCGTTGTAACCATTGGATACTTAGACACTTGAGCAAGATTGTGGCAGTTTTTGCACAACTTTGAAGTAGAAATACTTGGTACTGTTACATAGCTCATCTGTTCTTGATGCCATTTTAGAAGAAAAAGGTAAAAGTAGGTAATTAAGTATACTGACCACAACAACCACGACATAAAACTACAAAGTGAAATCCCATTAGGACACAATACCACAAAAGTCACCTTCACTGAGGGGAGTTAGTGCCCTTTGACTCCTGGTGCCTTTGGGAGAGACTGGGTTTTACAAGCCTAGTTATTTGAGGACTTTGCTATATCATTTCCCATAATGTCTTCTCTAGTCACCTTGGATTATATAGAAAAATACAGGAAATAGATAAACGTGAATGTGATTATTAACTATGCTGAAAAAGTATTCGCCTACCAAAGACACACTCAGGCTTTAGTAAATTTAATGTTACATAACCTCAATTTTTGACATATCTTTCTTTTCGAACCATGAAATCAGAGCAATGCAGAGCTTGCACCAAGCTTCTACTAAAGGTCTGTGGCTTCGTCCCTTTGGCTTTGTTTATGGAGGATGCTTGGCTGACACAAGCAGAAGCTGACACAGTACTGCCTGGACTATTACCTTCTTCCCACGTAACTCCAGCAGACTGACCTCACAGCAGTCACGTGCTCCACCTTAGGTGTTGCTTGAAGTATTGCCGCGATGGTGCTACTGAGCATTTTCTTCTGATAAGGAAAATGTCCCGGGCTGCAGAGTCTTTCACCGTCATTTCCCTCACTGCGTCCATTACCTTGCTTATATAACACTAGTGCCAGTTATTTTATTTGATAATGCTTATTATGGTATTTGTACATTTGTTTGCATTCCAGTTTTGTTCAATAATGAGTGTGTAAACAGCATACATGAAATAAATGTAAATACTAATGGATTTGGTGCGTGTAGAGAAATTTTTACAGGAACAAATACTCATTTGGTGTATTAGTGGGAGTTTTCTAGAGGGACAGAACTGATAAAGTGAATATCTATGTAGAAAGGAGATTTATTGTGGCTTACAGGCTGTGGTTCAGCTAGCCCAACAATGGCTCTCTACCAACAGAAAGCCCAAGAATCTAGTAGCTGTTCAGTCCATGAGGCTGGATGTCTCAGCAGGTCTTCAGGATACACCAGAGAAGTAGGCTCTAGCGCCAATAAAGGAAAGGACTTCACTTTTGCAAAGGGCAAAAGCTTCCTTCTTCATGTCCTTTATATAGGCTGCCGGTAGCCGGTGTGGCCAGATTAAAGGTGGATCTCTCAGAAGATCCAGATTAAGAGTGGGTCTTCCCATTTCAGATAACTTAATTAAGAATAACCCCTCACAAATGTTTCACCTGCTTGGGTTTTAAATGAATTCCAGATATAGTCAAGTTCACAACCAAGGGTAGCCATCACATTTGCTATACAGCAAAATTCATCAACATTACAAGCCATCGAGATGATTCTGGTCTCAACCCAAAAGAAAATATTTGCTGAACTTCTCAACCAACAGCATTAGAAACCAACCTTTTTCTCCATATCAGATTCCCACCTTTACCCCAGGAAAAAAAAAATGATTTCACGAGTGAACTGAGGTCAGGTGTGGTGGTGTCCTAGAGGCAGAAGCAGGAAGGTCCAGCCTTGAACATAGTGAACTCTAGCCCAGGGTTGCTCAGTGAGACCCTCTCTCCAGAAATGAAAACCGTGAGTTGGAAGCTAAGGATGTGGCTCGGCTGTAGAACACTGGCCTAGCATGCTTGAGGCGATGGATCTGACGTCTAACACTACCTTCACCCCACCTCAGGAAAGGATTTGTTCAATTTTACCTGAGCAAAGAGACCTCTTGTTGAGTTGTAGAATAGATTGTCACTGTGAATTCGCATTGTAGGAAATGAACCCAGAACTTTTAAATTCTCACTAATGGTTATGAAGTCTCTCTGTACTAGTTACTTGTCTTGTGGCTGGGACAAATCCCCTGACAAAAGTAATTTAAGGCGGTTCCAGAATGCTGCCTCCTGGCGGGAAAGTCCTGGTGGCCAGAGCTTGAGGCAGCTGGTCGCATTTCCTCACAGGAGAGGCAGGTGATGAGTGCTGCTGCTCAGCTTGTGTTAATCCCACTGGCAAGAAGAAGACCACTACCATAATTTAAAGCCAAATTTGAACCAAGCTTTAATTAAATACTGGCCAGGTAGATGGACTGGCCAGGGCATTCCAGGGTTCCCAGGAAATGGGGACGAGTCACATTTTGCCAAGGCTTTTAAAGGCAAACCCATAAGGTTATGCATTTCCCTTCAGGTCCAATCAGAGGCAAGCATATCCTGACCTATTTCCTACCTGTGAACCTCCCTTCTACATGTAGTCATGGACAGGTGTACATACATCCTGGCATACTTCCACCTACATATTCAAGCCTGTCTCGTGCAGATGGGTCAAACAAACAGGACAACAAGGAACTTAGTCTTTTCCTTTTTTAATTTCATGTGCCTTGGTGTTTTGTCAGCATTCATGTCTGTGTGAGAGTGTTGGATCCCCTGGAACTGTAGTTAAAGACAGTTGTAAACTGCCATGGGTGCTGAGAATTGAACCTGGGTCCATCTGGAAGAGCAGCCAGTCCTCTTCTCCAGCCCAGGAACTTACTCTTCTTTTTTTGTTTGTTTTGTTTTGTTTTTCGAGACAGGGTTTCTCTGTGTAGCTTTTTGCGCCTTTTCCTGGAACTCGCTTTGGAGACCAGGCTGGCCTCGAACACCCAGAGATCCGCCCGGCTCTGCCTCCCGAGAGCTGGGATTAAAGGCGTGCGCCACCACCGCCCGGCAGAACTTACTCTTCTTAACTGTCTAAACTGCAAACAGAACTCTTAACCTGTGAGGTGTGTTTTTCCCATTTTGGTCTCACCCTTACTTTCTCCTTTTTCATTCCTGGCCCCCAGCCCAGGGAAGACCCATAGTGAAGATGGGTTCACACTGGTTATCCTCGTCTAGATAATCCTTCACGGTATACCCAGAAGCCTGTCTCTTGGGAGAATCTAGATTGTCAAATTGACATTGTTAACCATTACACTCAAGCTCATCTGGACAATGACCCAGACCTTGCAGGGATAGCTTCAAAAATGCCTTTGTCTGCAGGCCCAGACTTGGATTAATTCATGTAGGACAGTTAAATTAAGGACCAAATCAGATTCCTCTAGAGTTCAAGTGAAAACCAGCCCCAATTCACTGAAATATTTTTATGTGATTTTATTATTTTGTGTAGTGGAGTGTTTTGCCTGCAAGTATGTCTGTGTACCATGTTCATACAGCGCCTTCAGGCCAGAAGAGGGTATCACATCCCTTGGGACTGGAGTTACAGTTGAATAAGTTTCCATTTATGTGAGAGCTGAGTTGCTGCTTTTAAGTCTGTTTCCTGGAGCCTGACCTGCCCTAACCTATGACCTTGACTTATTTTTTGAGGACATCCTGGCCTTCCCTAGCTCCCCTAATCACCCTCCCTACATGGCAACCACATGGTGGGTTTTTTTGGGTTTTGGTTGGTTGGTTTGGGGTTTGTTTTGTTTTGTTTTTGTTTTGAGACTTTTCTGGTCTTCCTTATCACTCCATTGTCTCTCTTCTGCAAACCTGCTTTGCAAATACTCATGATTTTACTCCTTAAAAGGAGCCCAAGAAATGGACCTGGGCTGTTCTCTTTAACCCAACTTAGAAGGCAGTCTGCTGGACAGCTCTTGTGTGTACCCCAGTAAAATCAAGCTTGCTTCAAATTTGGCTTAAGATTGTGGTAGTGATCTTACCACTCCCTGGCTCATAATTTACCAGTCTTATTTGTGCTGGAAATTGGAATAATTTAGAAATATCTAAAACTTAACATCGTATATTATCTAGTTAATTAGAGACTTAGATTACTAAAGGTTAAAGTTTATGTTAAAAGCTATCATTTAATTCCTACATGACAGCCGGGTGGTGGTGGCTCACGCCTTTAATCCCAGCACTTGGGAGGCAGAGGCAGGTGGATCTCTGCGAGTTCGAGGCCAGCCTGGTCTACAGAGCAAGTACTAGGACAGGCACCAAAACTACACAGAGAAACTTTGTCTCAAAAAAAAAGAAAAAGAAAAAGAAAAAAATTCCTACATGACATGATCAAAATAAGAAATCTTGCCCCATGGATTATTTGGCCTTTACTCATCTGTTCATGTATGTGGTTCTTTTATTGCCCTTGTCTAACATAGCTCTCATTTAGGTAAATCTCATTGCCAAGAGTTAGTGTTCACATAGTGTTAATCTTGAGTGACAAAAATAGTTCCATTCTGTCCACAGTCATTGGCTCATTGGTAAATAAAACTGCGTACATGCCCCTCCAAGTAAAGACGGACCTGCAAGATCAGTTAGTAAAGACGGACCTGTAGACAGAGACAGACCTGCAAGATCAGTTAGTAAAGACGGACCTGTAGACAGAGACGGACCTGCAAGATCAGTTAGTGGGACATTTAGAGGCAAGCCTTAGAATCGGAAGGGGATGTCCCGTAGGTAGGCAAGTCTTGTTTTTGTTGAAATGTTTTGATGGCATTCTACATTTCCACACAGCTCAGAATGACTGTCAAGTTCCATCTGTTCTGACAGTCTGCAGCTGTCTGTAATGTCCTCCATATCTTGTTTCCAGGTACTGTTCCCTTACAGTATTATCTTTTTAAAATGGCATTTCCTGTTTGTAACTAATGCTAGAGAAAAATACCTGATTTTTGAATAATTTTGTTCCTGAGGAATTTCATTCTTTTCATTCTAATAGTTCCTGATTCCTGGAAATATGCATATAAATTGTGAATATTTTTTATATTTTCTAAGGTTTATTTATTTATGATGTATACAGAAGAGGGTGCCAGATCTCATTACATGTGGTTGTGAGCCACCATGTGGGTGCTGGGAATTGAATTCAGGACCTCTGGAAGAGCAGTCGGTGCTCTTAACCTCTGAGCCATATCTCCAGCCCCTTGAATATTTTTATTTAAAAACCTTTATAGTGGACGGGTGGTCGTGGCGCACGCCTTTAATCCCAGCACTTGGGAGGCAGAGCCAGGCGAATCTCTGTGAGTTCGAGGCCAGCCTGGCTACCAAGTGAGTTCCAGGAAAGGCGCAAAGCTACACAGAGAAACCCTGTCTCGAAAAACCAAAAAAACAAACAACAACAACAAGAATCTTTATAGCCTCCCAAGTATAGCTGCCCAAGTTTCCATTCACGGGCAGTCATGCCTTGCTATTTATTGAGTTTTGTGGGTGTTGCATATAATAGATGTCGTGGCAGTGTGTTTTGACTATAACGTTCAGACCTTCTGGCCATGAGCAAAGTCTTCCCTAGCCTTATACTGTACTTACAGTCTTAGTTTTTATTTTTACTTATGTATTGGTGTTTTTTGAGATAGGGTCTCACTATGTAGCTTTGACTGGCCTGGAATTTGCTCTGTAGCCCAGGCTGGCCTCCAAGTCATAGAGATGCGCTTGGCTCTCCCTCCAGTGCTGGGATTAAAGGCATGCGCCACCGCTGCACCCTTCCCTGTGAGCCTCTGTTTCTTATTGTTTCAAACATACCATTGACTTTCATGTATTGATTTTCCACCCATACAACAAAGTCATATCTATACCTGCTTATTATAGATACTTTAAGATTTTCTCTGTAGATAATTGTGTCTGAAAATACAGCTTTCCTTCCTCCTTTCTAGTCTGGACGCCTTTTGTAAACATGTTTGGCATTTGGCCTGTTGTGCTGATTTCAGCCGCCAATAGTGTGTGAAATAGAAACCGGAGCATGGACATCCTACCTTGTTTTTAATCATAGGTATTTACGG